>RHLP01000420.1:0-36350 GCA_003719405.1 Aspergillus incahuasiensis
GTGTGTGGCTTTGCGGAGGGAGCTGGGGGTTCCGGGGTGAGGATTGTTGATGCTTCGCGGCGGAGCCTGTCGATCTTTTCCTGGTGCGCTTGTTTTAGGGATTCGACGGACTCAAAGCCCTCTCTGTAAAGTGGTTGTCAGTATTGGCAGTAACTGAGGTCTCCAAAACGTGCTTCCGACTCACTTCTGGGCCTTCTGGTTGAGCTTCGATCGGTATCTATCGAGAACCTGGTTGGGGTCGCGGTGGGTCGCGAGAAAGCGAACATCGTGGACTTGAGCCCATCGGCGCTGCGGCGAGCGGATGAAGGAAGTTCGGCTCCGAGGTAGGGATTGGAAGGCGAAGGACCGGATAGACGCCATCTTTGCTGGTAGTAGAGCGGGCTTAATGATGCGGAATGAGGCTCGGTTCAAGGCCCGATTAAAAATGGCGGCCGCTGGGATCGGCATCGGGCGTTATGTAATCATCTCCCCGCATTGAGTTGGAGTCGACTGCGACATTCCAAAGAAGTAGGACGAGTAGATCGCACAGTGATAAGAGCTTTGGGAGCTCTTGATGAGCTATACACCAGGCATCTTCTAGGGCTCACTCAGAGCGGATCTCAACAGACAGTTTCACTGTATAGATCTGCTATGCATGTAGGCATAAAGACAATGACTAAGCGCAACAAAGCCAGGTTAAGCAATCCACGTGGGCCTCTATCTCCGAGCAGAGAGACGCTGCCCCCGTAATTCGTCTCAGACCACTTTGCTCATGCAAGGAAGATGAACTGTGGCTTCCTGTTCGATATCGCCCCTCTGTCTCTCATTGTTGGATACTAACTACTCGGTGCTTTCTATAGTCTTGATGTTTTGATGTTTTCCAGCTCTCTCTAATAGAACTCGGCGACCCGATCTCGCTGCATTGTATGCTTCTCTGGCACTTTTGATTAGAGAACAGTGACTCTTCTCCAAACAATGGCCAACCGCCAAATCACAAGGCGCATCCTGATCAGTGCCTGTATCCTGGTCTTTTTTCTTTTTGTTTTGTTCATCCAACCTTACGGACCTCCTAGTCCTGCTGTCCGAGCTCCCGGTCATCTCGAGAAATCTACACCTATCAAAGATGATTTAATGAAAGGGGACATTGTGATGCCCCGTTTAGGTAATGAGACGGCGAAGTACGAAACTTTTCCAGAACCGAAATACAGACTGGCGATGTGCTAACCCCTGACCTAGAGCCGAACTGGGTCGCGCGACATGGAAGTACTTCCACACTCTGCTCGCTCGCTATCCCGAAGACCCCACCGAAGAGCAACAGGAGACACTTCGTTCATATATCTACCTTTTTGCGCGACTTTACCCATGGTAAAGTTTGCTACTATTTGCCCACTTCGCAAAAGCATACTGACCAGCAAACTAGCGGTGAATGCGCGTCGCACTTCCAAGGACATCTCAAGCAATACCCTCCGCAGGTGTCCTCACGCAATGCGGCCGCGGGCTGGGGATGTTTTATTCACAACGAGGTTAATGCTATGCTCGAAAAGCCAGCATTTGACTGCAATAAGATTGGCGAGTTTTATGACTGCGGCTGTGGCGACGAGGAAGGCGAGAATGCGGACGGTGGCTCTACTAGCGGGCACGAGGCCGCGGCTGGCGAAAGCAGTGCAAAGGATGACACTATCCTGCCTGCAGAAATCTCTCGGGAACCGTCAGTGCACCCCCTTGCCTCGCTTTACCAACCTTGACTGATGTGATCTTCCGTCTAGCCTCACGCGCGGTGGGTAGATATACGTGACACGAACTTAGCCGTCCGTGCATAGTACTCGCAGATACCCTGAACATTGAATAATCAACGCTGGCGTTGAATGTACAATAATCTCTGCTCGATTTGCTGAATCACAATGGGTGGCCGGATTTACCACATACAGCGCTGAGCAGTCCTTTGTTGAAAATGCGGAAGCTCTAGTATGAGTTTGCTTAACAAGATATGGACACAGCAAAGGGTGGAAAGTCGAAGATCCATGGCACAAGCCGCAAACAAGGAAAGCCCTCCAGCGAAAGCAACACCAAAATGCATAGCGGTGCGCATGACTCTCCGCTAGCAAATGTCTATGTCTCTGTGACTGGCGCAGGTGACCGAGTGGCTGATGGTGTGTTGACTATCGAAGCCGGCCTCTTTTCCCATCAAGAACGGTTTCATATGGGTAAATATGAGAATAACTCTCTAAGCGAGTCTCTTTCTTACCTGTTATAGCCTTATGCACAGCCAGTGTAATACTACTCGTCTAGTTCGAGGGTGACCGGGGTTGGGCAAGGATTGTCCTCGAACAAGGATCACTTTGATAAAAGCAACGCAAGACACACAGTACGCGGGGCATTTGTCTCACCTCGAATACATGTTCCAGAGAACCTCGTAGACTTTTGTATATGCTTCGCTGCAAGACATCACTCCATGAGCGCCGCACCGTAGCCAAGACGAGGGGCGGTCCGTCAAAGGCTCCCGCTACCCTATCTGTCCTTGGCCGTGCAGTACTAGTGCGCACCAAAGCGAGTCTCCTGACAGGCTCATGCTTTGACCATTGTTGATGCGGATGCACAATGCCCTCCACCCTGAAGATGCAATCCGTCGATCGTTGCTCAGACCGCAAAGCGACGCTGGTCCGTCCCGGCCGCAATGACCCGTTTCAGGTCTCGTGGCCAGACCAATGGTTGCTGGCTGTGCTATAAGGAGAACTCGTATTCTCGCGTCTTATCTATGCGCGAAACCGCGTCTAAAGTGAGATTGTGCTCCCAAGTTCTCAATTAGGCACAGAATAAGGCAACAGCGTTTTGAGGTTTTGCAAGAAGGAGGTAATTGGTGAGGAGCTGGGCGCTGGGAGTTATAATTATGTGAACGGCCAACTGAGAGATCTACATCGACTATGGAGACCCGGGTCTAGAGCCTGATTTCCAAGGCAGATATTGCGGATCCTGGTCTTTCCCAGATAGAATTAGCGCCGTCTACCCACTGTTTCCACTCTTCGATTTCGTCTCGCATTTTTTGAACGCGCCAGAAAGAATCCAGAAGGAAAGCGCAAACTGAACAGCGCTCTTGAACGGCAGGAGCGCTCTTGATTTCGACGACGGAGGCTACTGCGCAAGTGTCTCTAGCCTTCTTACTTGCTGTATCTCCTCTGTTGTCTACTAGGTTGACTTTTGTTCCTTTGTCAACAAAGGCAATTCTTACGACTTTTCGCCTTCCCCCGTCTTATTATTTGCGCCAGAGATTCCTGTTCAATTGAGGGGTCGCGCTTTTCTCTGATACATATACCACTTGCTTCAAAAAGGTGGTGCTCGACTCTATCCTGTTAAGCGAGTTATAACATCGCGGGCTCCTGTCAACATGGTGTCGTTCTCGTGCGAGGTGAGTCGATTGGATTTTTCCGGCCTCGAATACGTGTCGCCGGTGTGAGAACTGTATTGGTATCAAGGGCTAACTTTGTTTTCTACTCTAGGCATGCGGTGACATCCTCACCAAAAAGAAGCTTGATCCCCATCGCAACCAATGCCGCGGCGCGACCTTTACTTGCATTGACTGTATGGTTCACTTCCAAGGAACATCTTACAGATCGCATACGGTACGGATAATTGCGTTATGATTTGCTATTACTGTTGAATTGGTCTCGGGCTTGTCGGGTGGCCTGATTCGTATTCTCAGCCCTGGCGCGCATGTGGCGCTTGACTGGGCATTGGCCTATCGACAAGCGGCGCCAACTCACCAGTGCATGTTGTGACTCAGGATCTGATGCTAATTTGATCTTTCTAGTCATGTATGAGCGAGGCCCAGAAATACCAAGGGGCGCTCTACAAAGAAAAGCCATCGAAAAACGGACGCAAAGGAAACAACAACAACAACAACCAGAACGGCAACAGGAACAATAACAACAACTTGAAGGCGAATAACGGTCATCGAGCTCCCTACGTTGAAGACGCTCCGGATTCTCAAGTCAACCTTGTCCCCGCTGCTCCCACCCCGCCTACCCCGAACGAAGCCAAATCAACCCCGGCTCAAGAAGGCGCCAAGGTTAATGTCTTCGACTTTCTAGTTGACGAAAAGACTCCGAATGCCTCCAAGGTTTCCCTCGCCGAAACTAAAGAACAAATGAAAATGAAGGACCACGCGCCCCCGGTCTTCAAAGCGTCCCAAACCTCGGCACGGGTCGAGGACGACGACGGAAGCAAAGATTACGAGGAGAATGGGTTTTCTTATGGTTCTGGCCCCATCGAGCAGCCAATGTATCCGAACAAAATTGCTGCTGTATCCCAGGAGTTTATGACTCCTGCCCCGAAGAAGAAGAAGGAACGGCGAGGAGAGAGGAAGCAGTCTCCCTCTACTTTGGCAACGACCACGAGTGAGAAGAAGCGAAAGCGCCGAATTGATGACCATGACATGGAGGACGCAGATACTCCCATGCTTGAAGCTCCTTCAAGTGTGGTCAACCACCCAGGAACTCCGATGCTCCATTCCGGTCTCACAGGCGGACTTGACCGCATGCTTAGATCGCCTTCTCTCGATGGTGAAGATGACTTGGAAAACCCGCGCCGACGGTATCAGGATCCTTCGTCGCCTCTGAAGCGCACACGGCGCGACGAGAAAGAAGGCCACGGAGACGCAGGCCTCGGCATCTCAATCAAGAACCGCGCTGAACGCCTAGTATCATCTATGTTTGCCGGATCCAGCGTTTCCGGAAGCAGTGTTGCTGGGAATGAAGCTGAGCCTCGCAAAGCCAAAAAGACTCATAAGGTCCGCCACGACGACCAGGCCCCCTCCTCCGAGGCCCTGAAAACCAAGCGCAAAATCAGTGCGCAAACCGACGGAGACCGCCCATCGCGCCGTGCTAAGAAACTCGATTATCCCGACTCCCCGCGTGACGACGGCCGCGAGATGGTCG
This sequence comes from Aspergillus incahuasiensis, assembly GCA_003719405.1. Classification (NCBI taxonomy): domain Eukaryota; kingdom Fungi; phylum Ascomycota; class Eurotiomycetes; order Eurotiales; family Aspergillaceae; genus Aspergillus; species Aspergillus incahuasiensis. The sequence goes on from RHLP01000420.1 coordinate 4,911, forward strand.
TGTACCGACAAGAGAACCACCCTGACGCGTCCCAGCGCCAGATGGCTTCTCACTTCTTGTCCTTAGTGACCAAGGGACCGGAAAGCACCCGCGGATTCTCTGTTAACAAAGTCTTGAAGCGTTTTCATAAAGATTTCTCGGACGAGCTGGATGGCGACCGTGGACGAGGGCAAGGTCGAAGCCGTGCAGACCACGAGCAGAGAGGAGACGATGAAAAGGACCTGTGGCGAACATTGCGTGTCAAGCAGAATGAGCGGGGTGAAATCGTGTTGTTTTTCTAAGCATCTACTAATTTTGACGGATATTTTATGGTTGCATGGGCGGAAGTGAAGTCCATTCTATCTCCAGTTGAGGATTGCATAGCGATGATATTTTTATGGCGTTGATTGTCCGACGATATGATGTCTTCTACTAGTATCTTATCTCACATGTTCATCCATTGATCTCGTATATGCAGTCCCACTATGAGTAATGGTGACTCGAGCGAGGCTTCCAAGTCGTCCAGAGCGTATGAGTCACCGCAAGCAGCACTGTAACAAAGGCCATGGAAACAAGATGGCTGACTACCAGGGCTCCTTTTATTGCTTTGTTAGATAATGAACTAGGCGTGTGCAGGGTCTACAAACGGAGCCAGTGGACTGTTGTCGCCACAGCCTTAATAAAACTCAGGAACTGCCCGCTCTCGACGTTCTTTGGTCCCTGGAGTTCCATTCTTTTCCCTCGCCTCAGGCTTTGCTTCCTCGCCTCAAAGGGACCTTTCAACTTCTCTTCCCTTTCATTTCTGATTCTTTTGTTCTTCGTCCTTTATAAGTCCGAGGTCCTATCCGCGCGCTTTCAGCGTTACATTCGGTGCATGAGTTCGAGTGCAAGTTCGAGTTTGCCGGTCCAGACTCCACCATTCACAATGTCGACTGCTACGCCCACGGGGGATGGCAGCGCCCCTCGAGCCCCGAGGAATTTCAGACGCGGATTTCGAGGTCGTCGAGGTAATATCAACCGACAACCACAGCAGGAACAGACACAGTCTTCAGAGGCGCAACGGCCGCCGCATTCACAACCGCAATCCCAAAATCAGCCGGTAGCTCCGCCACCCGCGCCGACGCCCGCACCGTCCGTACCCCAGCCTCAGATAACACAATCGAGCGACTCGACGCCTTCAAATACGACGAGCCAGCGATCAAGACGTGGCCCTAGAAGACGGCGCGGCGGACGAGGTGGCGGAAATAATACGCCGGCGGATGGAGAAGGACAGCGACAGACCCGGGCGCGGAGTGGCGACCAACAAATCGGAACCGGAGCGGCGCGACGGACGTTCGGAGGACGCTTGACGAAGTCCCAGGAGGCTTCGGAGGATGACAGACAACAGGCAGCGGAAGATGCGGAGGATCCAGGATTGAGGGCCAATGCGCCGGCGTTTGTTCCTGGGTCTGTTCCAACAGTCAACGGTGACGCATCATCCTCAAGCAATGCCGCGACCGCCAAGGGGAAAGGGAAAGCAAAGGCCCCGCGAGCACGCGCGCCGAAAGTTACCACGAAATCAGAGGCCGAGGATATCACTACTCGGATCCATGAAGATATCGCGCATAACCTTTACGAATGTCCCATATGTACGAGCGAGGTCGGCCGGAAGACGCGTGTTTGGTCTTGCGGGCTCTGTTGGACTGTTTTCCACTTGAGCTGTGTCAAGAAGTGGTCGAAGAACGAGGGCGCCGCTGCGCAGGACCCTTCGCGGAATGTCGGGGAGAACGGAGAGTCTAGCGGACCTCGTGCTTGGAGGTGCCCTGGTTGTAACCTTGCCCAGGAGGTGTTTCCGTCAAGCTACAGCTGTTGGTGCGAGAAAGAAGTCGATCCGCGCCCGCTTCCTGGTCTTCCTCCTCACTCGTGCGGGCAGACCTGTTCACGGAAGCGTAAGGGCTGCCCACATCCGTGCGATTCGACATGTCACGCCGGACCGTGTAAACCATGTACAGCAATGGGTCCAACCCAGGATTGTTTCTGCGGCCGGAACTCTTCTACGAAGCGCTGTCAAGATACCGACTACGAGCGTGGATGGAGCTGTGGCGAAATTTGCGGCGATTTGCTACCCTGCGGTGAGCACACCTGCACCCGGCCATGCCATGAAGGTCTTTGTGGCGCGTGTGAAGTCAAGATTGAGGCTCGTTGTTACTGTGGAAAAGTAGACACTGAAATGCTCTGCAGCTCCAAGGATGAAGAGCTGGATAGCGAACGCTTACACGAGGATGGCAATGTGGAGGAGTGGACTGGCTGCTTCAGCTGCGGAGATGTCTGCAGTCGTCCTTTTGACTGCGGTGTCCATTTCTGCCAGCAAGATTGCCACCCTCAAGACGCCGATGCGGCTCATTGCCCGAGGTCGCCAGACGTAGTCTCGCATTGTCCTTGCGGAAAGACGTTGCTGTCCGACATCTCCGAATATACTCCCCGGTCGTCATGTGAAGACCCGATTTCAAATTGCTTGGAAGCCTGCGGCAAGACACTGCCATGTGGGCATGCGTGCGAAAAGATCTGCCACACTGGGCCTTGCGGCTCCTGCATGCAGACAGTCTCGATAGACTGTCGGTGCGGACGCAACTCATATAAGAGCATCTGCCATCAGGGCTCAATTGAGCCTCCTCAATGTTTCCGTGTCTGCAAAGCTGGTTTACACTGTGGAAGACATGCATGTGCCGAGCGATGCTGTCCTGGTGAACAGAAGGCTATTGAACGCCAGGCTATGCGGCGGAAGCTCAAGTCTCACCTCCGCCCCATCGACGAGGACGTAGAGGCTGAGCATATTTGTACCCGGATATGTGGCCGCATGCTGAAATGCGGACGGCATACATGCCCGGAACTCTGCCACAAGGGTCCTTGCAACACCTGCAGGGAAGCGATCTTCGAGGAAGTGTCCTGCAACTGCGGTCGAACTGTCTTGTACCCGCCGTTGCCCTGCGGAACACAGCCCCCGGCGTGCTCACGCCCTTGTGATCGTCCTAAACCGTGTGGCCATCCTCAGACGGCGCATAATTGCCATACCGACGACGAATCTTGTCCAAAGTGCCCATTCTTAACAGAGAAAACGTGTCTCTGCGGTAAGCGGACTCTGAAGAACCAACCCTGCTGGCTAGCAGATGTTCGCTGCGGACAGATTTGCGGCGAACCCCTCAAATGTGGCTCTCACTACTGCCAGAAGAACTGCCACCGGCCAGGCGAATGCGAAGACGCCTTACAGCCCTGCCAACAGGCATGCGGGAAGACAAAGTCACTCTGCGGCCATCCTTGCACAGAGCCCTGTCATGCTCCATACCCCTGCGCCGAGAAGACGCCTTGCCCGTCCACAATCACTGTAACATGTGGTTGTGGACGCCTGCGTCAAGACCGACGATGCAACGCGGCGAAAGCCGTAGCAACAAAGGGCCAGCTACAGCAACCGCAGCGTCTCCCTTCAGTAACCCCACTAACATGCGACGACGAATGTGCCCGCTTGGAGCGCAACCGCTCCCTCGCAGCCGCCCTAGGCGTCGACATCAATGCGTCAACGACCCTCGCGCAAAACACCATCTCCTCCACCAATATGCCCTACTCCTCCGAAACCCTGGACATGTACGTCAAACTCTCCTCAACATCGCCCCTCTCAACCCTACAATCCCACGAAGCAACCCTGCACTCCCTCGCCACAAGCACCAGCCCAAGCCAGCGCTCCATCCGCACGCAGCCCGCCAAGTCCTCTATCCGCGCCTTCATCCACTCCCTCGCGGCAGACTACGGCTTCGCAAGCGAGAGCTTCGACCCGGAGCCGCACCGCCACGTCTTCGTCCTGAAACCCACCGCCTGGACCCCACCCGTCTTCGGCCTCGGCAACGGCGTCTCCATCGGCATCGGCGGCATGAGCGTCGCCGAGTGCGTCAAGCTCCGCGAGCGCCACCGCGCCAAGGAGCGCGAGGCCCAGCGCCTCGCGGCCGCCGAAGCGAAGGCCCAACGCGACGCGGCGAAATCGCAGGGTGCCACCAGCTCGGAGGGCGGCTGGGCGCAGGTTGCTGCGTCGAAACGCGGGAATGGCAACGGCAACGGTAGCGCCAGCGGAATTGGAACCGGAAGCGCGAGAAACTCGCCGCTTTCTCGGACGCCTGTGGGCTCGGGATCGCTGTATGCGGCTCTGGCGTTGAATGATGACGGGAGCAGCGCGGCGCCGTTTCGGAAGGAGAAACTGGTTCTCAGGTCCAAGCAGGCTTCGCGCCGCTCGTCTCCTCCGCTGAAGCTCGCTGAGGTTGCGGATAGTTGGGAGGACGAGGAAGATAAGGAGGAGAACAAGGAGGAAGAGGAGCGCCGCGCGAAGGAATCCGAGGGCGAGGTCTCTAGCGCGGGGACGAGGACCCCTGAGGTTTCCGGCGTGGATGCGCATGGGGACCTTGTTGGGAATGCCGAGGGCTCTACAGCTGCTGCTCCTCTTGCCACTGCGGCGAGTGGGGAGACCAGGAAGCCTGATGATGATGATGCCATGGCTACATGATCAGATCATGAATTGATTTGTTGTGCTTGCTACTTAATTTGTCTCTTTTCTTTCTTTTCTTTCTTTTCTTTTCTTTCTTTTCTTTCTTTTCTTTCTTTTCTATTTTTTTGTTATCTGTTTGTCTTATCTCTTTCGCATACATGCATCATCCTCGTGTTGTGTTGTTCTAGCATGCATAGCGAGTCCGGCGAGTCCTGGACAGACAGGCGTATGTACTACTTACTACTTACTATTCAGGGCCACTGTTGTACTGACTGCCTGCATTTGCATATCTCAGCATCATGGGCGGCGCATATCAGATGGTTGGCTTTAACGTCCCAAAAAAGATCAATAACATAGTATAGAATATGGAATATCAAATGCCATGACGGAGATCTACACTGATCAAAAAATATCACACATAAGAAGTACTAGTAAGGATAACCCTGGACTCCATTTTTCTCCATAGTTAGCCTAGCCTCTGGGCCACATCACCTATGCATGAAGAATGGGTAGAGACAGATTCAGGCATTCTTTGACGGACTTTTGGACATAAGTTGTTGGTTTGTTGGTGATATCGTGTAGTTCATCGAGTTTCTAGCTCTAGGCCAAGACCAAGGATTCAGGAATGCCTACGGGCGCCAAATGGCTGTGGATTTGTTCTAAGAGCTGCTGGCAAGGAAATTAGTAGATACGCATTGGAACGGCATCAGCTCTGACGCCCCTTCGACCTGGATCCAACCTGGATACTATTAATGGCTGGAGTCCGTAATGTGATGACTTGTATGAAGAGAGAGCTTAGATGTTGACCTGAATGTCGTCTATTCTATTTTAGTCTAGTCTAGTCTAGTCTAATTTATTCTATGCTAAAGATGCATGCTCTATACACCTCTATCGACTCCCAGACTCCGATTCCAACTCAAACTTCAAAGATCATGTCTCGCATACTTACTCGCCATGCGCAACCTCCTCCCAAACTTCAGCAAGACAAATGGTGCAGGCACAAATAACACAGTCAGACACCCCAACAACGTACACGCCCAATTAACACCTAAATTATGAAACATCGCACTCGCAAACAGCGGAAACCCCGCGCCAAAGCTCGCGCGCATGAAATCATTGCCGGCCAGCACACTAGCCGCGTATTTCGGATACGCGCCCATAAGATACGTAAAGACACAGTAGAAGATAAGACAGCCGCCGAGGGCAAAGAACATGGACGCCACAATCGGCACGATCCAGTGGATCGACGCGTAGTTGCCGGTCCAGCCGAAGAAGAACAGCGAGATGGGCAGCAGGATGCAGCCGAGCGTGGCCGGGGGCAGCTGTTTCTCTGGGGAGATGTCGCCGTTGGCGGAGTAGTGCTTGCGCTGGAAGAAGTACTTCCAGCCGCAGTAGAGCGGGATTGCCATGCCGTAGCAGGCGACGAGGATGCCTAGGAAGGATAGCCCGCCTTCACCGAGGTTGAAGCCGTGGATTTCTTCGAAGACGATGGGGAACGCTTCGAACCAGAGGTAGAAGATACCGTAGATGAGGGAGATGTAGATGTTTAAGACTAGCACGATGGGTTCGGTGAAGCAGAGCATGAAGGGGCGGAGGAGGGTTTCGAAGAGGATGCGCTGTTGTGGGTTGGGTTGGTTAGTTTGGTTTATGGGGATGGGTTGGTACAGGAGGAATGGAGACGAACTTGCTTGGGTGTTCCGGAGAACTCGGCTTCTGCTTCGGTGGTGAGGTCCTTCATGCCAGTGACTTTGCGCAGGCGTTTAGCCCGTCGGCTGAGGATGTTGGGAGCGTATGTTTCCGGCAGGGCGAGGAAGAGCAGCACCAGTGTAAACCCTGATAGCCAGAGGAGTTCCCAGATGGTCCATGTCCAGCCCTTTGACATTGATGCGAAACCGCCAATTAATGGCCCGACGACCGGAGCAGCAATTGCAATGGCGCCCCAGACGGCGATCATATAGTCCCGGATAATGGGATGCCAGATGTCGCCGAGGGAGGCGCCGCCCGTGGCCAGCACTGGCGAGCCCAAGAATCCAGTCAGGAAGCGGAAAGCGAGCAGCATGCCGAAGTTCTTTGCATAGACGACAGCGAACTGGAAGAAGGTAAAGACGAGCAGGGTGTATATGTAGACGGGGTTTCTGCCGATGGCCGGGATCTCAGACAGGGGAGACCAGACCATGGGACCTGATGATTGCTATTAGCTAAGATCTGTATGTGTTGTTATGGAAGGCTTGATAACATAACATAACATACCTAGTCCATAGCCCGCGACGAACAAACTCAGTCCCAGCGTCGCCGCAACTTGACTAACACCGAACTCCTGGACGACACTGGTGACGCCCGGCGAATAGATCGAGGAGCCCAAGTACACTGAGAAGGTGAGGAGGAAAATCATCATGGTGGTCCACACTTTCCTGGCCAGGGACCAGTACTGCGGATTCTCGGGGTCCTCGGGACCAATCCATGCCACCAGGTTTGGATTGGGCTCTTTTGCCTTCTCGTCGCCGCCGCCATCGCCATCGCCATCGCCATCGTCGCTGCGTTCCTGATCCGCCAAGCACGCAGACACAAACGTATAGAGACCCCAGATGTTCCGCTGGTTCTCTTCATCGACAAGGCCCTTGCGCACTAGGTAGTTCTTGCATGTCTCGTCGCTGGTCTCTTCGGGGTACTTGAAGATGCGGTTGTTGGTGAGCAAGCGGGCGATCTGCCCGAACTGGGAGTCGCGGATGATCGCCGTGGCCATTGTTGATCAACATAAAGATGAACAGGGCCAGGGATCATCCGTTTTATAGGTACATACTGCATGCATACTTGAATCAGGGTCCAGATGGTTCGTCAGAGGGATTCCAAGATCGAGCCCGGATGGCCGGCATGATTTAAGCATGAGATCATGGCGGTGGGTTCATGGCGTCAGGCGCGACTCCACCATACTGCGTCCAGACCCTGATGCTGCAATATTTTCACTTTTAAAATCGTGATTTGATGCAACGCGTTCGTGATCAGTATCCAAAATGATGGGACTGAATTCCGCATGTCACTCTGGCTGGCCACCACTGCCACACTAGGCTACCTAAGCTCACCGACTGAGATTGAAAGCCTTAGATGATGGCACATAGCAAAGCATCTATGCGGAGATATGCCAGGTGGACTAGCCCAGAGGCCCAGTCTTCGTTTCTTGGGTGAATAGGACGTGGCGCTATTACCGCAACCGGCAGACTCGAGGACCAAAGCCAAAGCACAGTAGATGGATAATGAAGAGATCAACAACTCATTCTCCACCTACCTCCTAATAAAAGTTGATTTTCTTAAACGGCCACGGGTGCCCATTGAGCTCGAGTCTGTGCAATACTTCATAGCATAAGAGCCGACAGCACACTGCATGCAAAGCAAGAATCGTCAGCAAGGAAACGACCACAAGACAAGAACACAATAATAGCATGCGGATCATCTGCAAGGATTAATCGCAGATAACCGGATCAGCTTACCCATTTAACTTCATTGCCCTGACAGATAAAGTCCGTCACCTCAGGCCAGTCACCATAGTCAACGACACCCAATTCGCAGATGCGAGGCCATCCACGGCGTTGGCATTGGTCTCCGGAAGATCTGCCAGCTTATCCGAGATCTCAGCAGACTTGTCGAATTGGGGCTCGCTGGACGGAAGGCGGTTCTTGTTAGCTAGACTGCTTGCAAGTCTCTCATGTGAGGTGAGGACGAATAGAAACTAGTGACCGTACTCAACTTCGTCGCTGGTATATGATACCAATGCACTTCCAATCCCAACAAAACCAGTTGGGATCGCAACCCAGCCCAAAGACGGAAAGCCACCGACGACTGTGAGAATTCCGCTACCTAGGTTGAAGTCTGCGCTGACATCTGGTCCGTCGTCATCCGCGCCGAACACCCCGATCAGCTTCGCGGTTTTGATGCTGACGTGCCGGCATTAGAAATGCTGGCTATCTCCCAACTCGGTTGTAGTCAAAGTTATCACATCCACAACCATGACCTGCCTCCCTTAGGCAGCCCTTGCAGCAACAAATCCAGGAATCTGGCTGTTGTAGATATCGGTGCGGGCCATAGTATTGAAGCTGGCGCTGGCGTGATCATCGCTACGAGAATCGCGGCATCCGGGCAAGTGGTGATGATCTTGTCAATCAGCGCGCCCAATCAATCAGGGGCGGTAGCAGGGTCGACCGGACGTTTGATGTCATTTGTGCCCGCATGAAGCAGGACCACGTTAGGCCTCATATTGAGCGCCGCGCCACACTGCGCTGAGATGTCGGAGATGGTAGTACCATTGTAGCCTTCATTATCCGGGTCTTGCATAGTGCCTATTGGCTGTGTGCCGACCAAGTCCTTCTTGTTCATCCTTATCTTGTTCGGAAGCACCAGGTAGCAAGAAAGTTCTGCTGCATTGCTCAAGGCAAAATCCATATCCAGCCAGAAATCATTGTTGTGGTGTTTCCGATTATTGAAGCTCGTGGGGGCAGATTTTATACCCTCTTCGGCTGAGTCGTGCTACAGAGTGAAATGGATCTAGAGCAGCAGGCACCCATGTTTCGATCAGGTCTGGATGGCGGCTGAAAGGGCTGTGGAATGCTTTTAGATGGGAAATACAGTAATGTCAGCTCTGACATATTTGTGCCTTCAAATATGCTGCAGCCAGAGTCAATGCAACTGGGCCTAAGAGGCTGCGGAAACTCTCTTGTCTGAACAAATATCCGTGCAGCGAGCTCATGGCAGCTGAGGCTAGGAGTCGTTTTTCAGTGCCTCGAAAGAACCAACACTGCATCTAATATTGGCCGGCATTGCATGTCAAGTTTAGATGTTGAACGCTCTATCGATCAATGCGGCTCAAGTCGGTCTTATGATCTTCTGCTCCAGCGTGACACTGGCGTAGTACTCGGGGGTAGCATTCTCGCTACCTCACAATCTCGACGGAGCGGGCATTCTGACGATGGTTACACCACCTTGTTGACTATTTTCTGACGTTCCTGTTGTCTTCGTCCAAGAGCTCTGGGCTGGTCCAGTCTGCGCAGTGAATGATCCACGGTTTGCAGTTGTTGTAGGAAGGTTATATCCACATATGTGTTCTCGGCACATTACGGAGTATTTTTGGTCAACCATTTTTGACGGCGATGGCTTCGAAGATTTGTTATTCGGGTAGCTTCAATTCTGAATAATGCATGACTCTTCGCACGCTTGGCGCTGGACTGTGAATCTGCTCGAGGTCGGGTCCGCGGGCTCCAGCCAAAATGTACTACTCCGGAGTAGTGTAGTAGTCGACATACCCTAGGGTAGAGATAGACCCAGACTATTATTTGACCGAAGCATATCGACGGCCTTCTAGAACTCTTCCGTTGGACAGATCGGAGAATATAGCCACGCAGGTGATGAATCGGGCTGTGTTGTGCCACGGACCTCGATATCAGCCAAGCTGCCGGGAGCGCTAGAACAGGCTGGGCGCTGCAAAGATTTCACGCTGCAAGCCACACCCACAGCCGGAGAACCCCGAGATCGGCCTCGTTCTCGATTCAGCTTGACAGCCGTCCATGGTTTGGGTATGGTTCACGCTCAAGCCAATAAAATCAGCCAGCAGTGCTCAGGACGACCTTATGATCTGGATAGCCCAAGGAGCGCTAACGGCTGTAGCTTGCCCGCAAACGTGGTGCTGAAAACGCCCCCACGCTGGGCTGATTCGACCGGAACTCGGAATGGCAGCTGACTTTGTGAGGGAGAGTAAAACACTGAAAGTTGTTGAGAGAGAAAAGAACAATTCTTAATAGTCTGTGACTCTGTGACTCATGTACTTGTAGACTCCGTCGCAGTCACGCTCGGAGACCCTTTCCCCCCTGCAGCTGGGGATGAAAACGGGGACGCCGAATCGATCGTGTCATGAACCCCACAGCAAAAACCCAGCAGCGACTCAGCGCGAAGAGGGCCCAGTAGTTTGATCAGATAACTCGGCTTATCAGATCCGCTCACAATGCCATTGGCTGTGTTGTCTCCAGGATCATGAGAGAGGGCGAAAATCTCGAGGGAGGGAAACCTTCTGTCGCGTCTGGCCGTCCAGTCCCGGACGCTAGCTCCTACTATATAGCTGGACCCTTTTCCTCCGGTGACTCTTGATTCTTTTTTCTTCCCTTCCCTCATCCATCACCCTCCTCCCTTGATTATTACCCCCTTGTTCGTGTGTTTGCTGTGCCGCGCCAGGCTCTCCGCCATGGCCTTTTTGGATAAAATCCTCTCCCGCGCCGACCGCGCCCCGGCCGAGTCTCACCCCGCAGAGCCCAAGCTCGAGGACCCTCAGCGACGCATCGACCCTGAATCCGACTCTGACCCCTCGTCCGATGGCAGCCTTTTCGCTCGGAATGAGAAAGAGGTCGAGCAGCACCCGGACAGAGTCACCCAAGATGCCCATATTGGTGTGCAAAAGGCCGAGGCCACCGCCATGGTCTGGAGCAAAAAGGCCGTCTATGCTACCTACGCTTGGTGAGTGGACAATATCATATCCTTTTAGTCCTTTTTGCTAACAGATTAGGATCTGGGTGTGCTTCTTCCTGCTCGCTCTCCAGTCTTCCGTCAGCTCCACCGTGATCTATAACGCGTACGCCAACTTTACCAGTGCGCCCCAAGTCTCCACCGCGAATATCCTTACCAGTATTATCGGTGGTGTGCTCAAGTTGCCCATTGCGAAAATTCTCAACCTTTGGGGTCGTGCGGAAGGCTTCGCCATCTTCGTTGGCGTATACGCCATCGGTCTGATCATCGTCGCCGCTTGCAATGGTCCCGACTCGTACGCGGCAGGATATGTTCTTTTCTGGGTCGGCTACAATGCGCTCTTCCTCATCATGGATGTCTTCATGGCAGATACTTCTGGCATGCGCAACCGAGCGTTTACTTTCGCTTTCTCTCAGACTCCTTTCATCTGCACTGCCTTTACCGGGCCTCTGGCCGGTCAGTCTTTCATCAAAGTGGCCAACTGGCGTTGGGCCCACGGCGCTTTTGCGATCATCAACGTCGTCGCCTTTTCGCCGCTTGTCATTGTGTTCAAGTTCTATCAGAAGAAGGCCGAAAAGATGGGACTGTATCAGCGGGAGCCGAGTGGTCGTACCACGGTGCAGTCAATCGTCCATTACACCCACGAGTTTGACTGTAAGTTCATCACCCACTCTGTTTCCTGAGGCCTACTAACCTGCTAGTGATTGGTGCCGCCATATTGATGGCTGCGTGGATTCTATTGCTTCTCCCCTTCAGTTTGGCCAGTGCCGGACGATCCGAATACAACTCCGCCGCTTTTATCGCTATGTTAGTGATCGGCTTCTGTCTCCTCTTCGTCTTCGCCGCCTGGGAGAAATGGGGAGCCCGCGTCCAATTCATTCGATATGAGCTTTTGAAGCAGCGCACCGTACTGGGAGCCTGCTGTATGTCAGCCCTTGCATTTTTCGCCTTCTACTGCTGGGACCTCTACTTCTACAATTTCGTCATCGTTGTTTACGACCTCAGCATCTCAAACGCAGGTTACATGCTGCAGATCTGGAACGTGGGCTCCTGCTTCTGGGGAGTGCTCTTCGGCCTCTACATCCGCTACACCAAGCACTTCAAGTACGCTTGTCTCTGCTTCGGCCTGCCGCTCCTCCTCCTCGGCGCAGGCTTGATGATCCACTTCCGCGGCGAGGACCAGGGTATCGGCTATATCATCATGTGCCAGATCTTCTACGCCTTCGGAGGGGGCACCTTGGTCATCGGCGAAGACATGGCTGTCATGGCCTCGGCCGACCGAGAGGGTGTGCCCATGATGCTGTCTCTCCTTGGTCTCTTCTCCAGTCTGGGTGGCGCTATTGGCCAAGCTGTCGGCGCAGCGATCTACAACAACAGCTTCAACAACGCCCTCCGCTCACACTTGCCAGATGCCCTCAAGGGTATGGCCAAGGAGATCAGCGACGGCGGCTACCTCGTCCAGCAGAACTACCCGGTCGGTGGTGATATTCGCAACGCCGTCAACTATGCGTGGGGTCGCAGTCAGATGTACGGGTCCATCGCGGCCACTTGCCTTCTCGTCCTTGGTTTCCCTGCTATCGCTGTCTGGCGCAACTACAACGTCGACAAGAAACAAAACAAGGGTACCATTATCTAGACTGTCGGATTTATGTCTCGGTATCAATATCCCAATATTGACGCTTTAGGGCATCTTCCTTTACGCTTAATATAACCCCGTCTGATGGGTGGAGGAGGCAATCGTTCGATTAACAAGGGGAACTCTTTCGTTGGTTACTTGTTGGTTACTTGTTTTAATTATACCCATTGTTCCAGTTATTGTTTCCGTGCTTAGAGCGCCTAGAACAGGATATGTCAGCGACAAGCTAATCAGCTTTACGTGGGAAGTCTCTCGGTTCTAGGAATACTAAAAGTTTACTCTTTATCTCTCTACGTCCTATAGCCAATCTTATGTATCAGTTTGTTGCCCGCCTTGAAAGTGCTTCAATAAAGCATATAGTGCATTTGTCAACTTGCAACAATAATCTACTTGGATAAGTAGGGCTCAGAAAGGTTTTCGCATACACGCAAATTGATCAACTAATGATATATATATCTACATGAACAACACTTTATCATTACTTACACCAACATAGAATGACGAAGAAAGGCAGCAAACAACATGCAAAGTAAAGCACAAATAACAACACAATAATTACAGTAACATAACATATGACCAGATATACAGCAGTATTCCTTCGCGAGACCCCTTGTCTTCCAAAAGACACAGAGCGCGCCGTGATTGCCGTGCAAATGCTCACATCATGGATCTAGGTTCATGGGCCCCCCGATGCATTCCAAGCCCAGCCATTGTTGCGTACATAGTCCAACATCCGGAGAGTCTCGCGCTGACCATGCGCGCCGGAAAGTTCAAACACAGCGGACAACGGAGACATCACGCCTGCGTCGTATTGCCAGAATCTCACTTCCCTGCCAATAGCAGTCGCGGCCAGGATTCTGTCAGAGCCGTCCACGTTGGTCTCGCAATAGTGTGTCAACTGGTCAGTGGCAGATAACCACTCTGCCGGGGTATCGTGTGATGGTCGTTTGCATTCCACCACGAAGATTTGCTTTTCCTGCAGATCGCGGGCGTCTCTGCGTGGACCGGGTCTTATGTAGATTTGGGTCATGGTCACGTCAGGGATGGTGTCGTCTTGCCCGATTCTCTCCTTTGATGGCCATTATGAGAATCTCCTCTGGGAACTATTTGCGACACATGTTGGTCCAAAATATGCTGACGGTACCTTCCTTGGAGGTTGGATTGATAGCGGTAAGAGAGCTGTAGAGGTAGGCGGTTTCGAAGAAGGGGCCATTCGGATCGACGGAGCCGGCCATGGTCGAAGAGGGATGATGATGGTGTTGAGGGTATTCTGCGAGGTAGAAGCTGGACTGCAGTGGGTAGGAAAGATGGCATGCAGAGAAGAAATGGTGGGTTTGACTCGAGCAAGATATGTGCTCTTATACCCGTGGAAAGCTGATTTTGAAGCACTTGATAGGCGCCTGCTGCTATGATTAGACACTTGCACCATCTGCAATGGCTTGTTTGGGATGGAGAGATCTCTGGGATATGTATGGAAATCGAGCAGCTGTTTCTTTGCGCGCGCGTATATGGGTTATTTTCATCGTAGGATGATGTACCTCCACGGATCCAAGGACAAGATGCTCCAATAAGTGATGTGCGAACACCAACGGCGTTTCCCGAGAGTTTTGCGTCGTTTCAAACAGCAAGACTAATGAGAATCCTAGGAGGCCCAGCGCCACGGAGGCTCATTCTCTAGACTCTCTTATCATGGCCGGCGCTTAGTAAAATCCTGGGCTGGGAGGTGTAGGTATGTCCCGGCAACAAGGGTGGGTGTCTTCTTAGGTCCATGGATGGCGATGAATTCCCTCCTGCAAACCCAAATCGACGGCGCCTTGCGTTTTCCTGCGCATGCTCATTGGTACTCCCATGATCATTTCTTGAAGGAGCTGACAGGAACTCAGCCGCGCAGACTTAGGTAGGTAGTGAGGTACTAGTTGGTAGCGGCGCTTTGTTTCATGTCACATGAGTTCCCTTTGACTTGCATCCTCCAACCACCCCTTAATCAACCTTCACCTAATGTGTAAATATGCGGCATATACTCTGGACTGAATCTTGCTATCTTGATTTGACTGTTGATCTTTTGAGATTAGTCTTCGCTTTTCTTAACCGATGCCGAGTGATGTACCACCTGCTTTTCCGGCGAGTCGACTTGACTAGCCACAGGTCGCTCAAACTCCTTTAAAATGCGTCACTACTGTGTTGTATGTGGCGTCACCATTGCCCAATTTACCGCCTCCCATGACATAGTACCGGAAGAGGATCTTTTATGGTATCAAGAGCTTCGTGTCGGTATGCTAATCAGAGTCTCGGCATATCTGAACGTATCTAACAGCCAGCAGTCCGGCGCCACGATAATCTAGGAACTACAACTATCAGTGGTGTTGGGTACATTGATGCTTCTCATCGAATGACTGTGCCAGAAGACTATCACAGCAGATTTGACGACACTGATGTGCACCTCCATACCTATTTCCCCTTTCATGATTCGGAACGCCATACTTGGAACTTCAGTCTCCATGTGGCATGTTGGGAAATCCTACTACAGAGAGTCCCAGAAGGGGTTTCAGATATCAACAAATTCGCACATACCTTCTTCCAGACTCTGTTCTGCACTACATGGGACCGTCACAGATATATGCGCCCTGGCCATGACTTTGGAGGCGCAAGTCAATTTCAGCGGCCTGTTGGTGATCCGATAGGGAACATGACTGATCAAGGCTTTGCGCACATGTTGAGCTGCCCTTCACAGTTTCGCGACGTACCAGAAATCCTAACATCGCTCCCGCAGCTTGAAGCCGCCGAATCTTTTCCCCAGAGACTTGTTCCCATGACCACGCGACTACCTGTCGGAACTGATATGTTTTCCTCACTTCCTGCCGAGATCGTGTATATGGTATTGTATTGTCTTCCTTCAGCAGACATTTCACAATGGCGACTGGCATCAAGGTGCGTTGCAACCGCCACCGACCCTGCTTCGCTTCCTCAGTCTTTCTGGCGAAGCAGATTCTGTCTAGACGCTGAAATGGGATCTGCACTGCCAACCGATACCTCTGGAAATCAAGACTGGCGGGCCGCTTATTTTTTATTGAAGCATGCTTTACACCACAGCTCCGGCGATCCAAGAGCCAAGAACCGCCGTCGAATATGGGGCTTTTTGGGTATCAATGCTACCCTGCTTGCTCAACGTATGACTGGAGACGACCTTCATGGCAGTATTTGCACGGGGACGACGCAATCCTTCGCTGAAACCAAGCCGCTTACTCCCAACTTCTCCGCTGGGGCGATGGTCCGTACCCCAACATTTGTTGATGAGCACAACCTACTCCTATCAGGTAGTAGGAAGCTCCACGATAGAAACATCGTTCTTCCCTTGAGAACAGGCACCATGATCAGTGTCAAAGTATCTACTGTTCTGTTTAATTCGGAAAAGTTTGTCTCTGGCTTGCAATTTAGATTCGTCAATACCTCAACTCAGGCCATCACGAATCTAAGCATTGGATTCATTTCGCCAGCTGGCCAATTGACCGAGATTGCTCCATCAGTCAAAGTAATGGGGCTCGAGCTAGCAACATGTCCTTGTGGGGTGACGGGGATAAGAGCGATTGTTGACCGAGGCCCTCAGCCACAATTTATAGGCGACACGGGAAACGGCGAAGCTCATTTTGCATTTGGGATGTTAAAATTCTCGCAAATGGTGTCAGGTGCTCGCCTCACTGCCGGTTTTGATGTAAGCGGCTGTTTTCTCTCTCAGCAACATATTACACCCACCAAATTCTGACAGGATAGGGTTTCAAGCTCATTGCTTTGGGGGTTGATGAAGACCGCCCAACCGGAGGCGTCAAAGGCCCTCTTGTATCTCAACCTGTCTGGACGCCCACCTATCCTAGAAAGGAAGTGGCTCTTGTTCCTGAGCCAAAAAACCCCCGACTCGAAATGTCTAACCCAGTCTTGAACATGGATTTTGGCGGCCCCAACGGTGAAAAACTGCCACGGCTTACACGGATAGTTGAACATATGCTCAGAAAGTCCGCCCCCTTCGTAGGGCTTTCTTTCTATCTTGAAGACCAGACCTGTATTCATTTTGGTCAGCAAGGCTTGATGGAAGTTTCGTCGTTTATTGACAGGCCTGGTGGAGAGTCTATCTCAAAGATCATAATTGAAACGTCCGCAGAGGATGGCCGGGTTCTCTCGCAACGGGTACGTTCTGTGGTCTAATTTCTGGCAAATCACCAACTTACTCACATTTTCTAGCTGTGTACAAACCTCGGAAATGAGCTTGTCTTCAGCTCAAATGAGCTGGTGCACTCTCAGGTGAAAGAACACGTTCCTGCACCATACTCAGATCCAGGGTCAAATCCCTTCATAGTACTTGAAGAAAAGATCATGGAGACTCTAGAGCCTCCCTCAGGACATTGGATAACAGGGTTGACTGCCACCACCGAAGTAAGTGAGCAGAAGTCCAAGAATTACCATACACTAAGCATTGTAAAGGCAGGCGTCGGATTGTTTCTGAGTCTTGGGTTGCAATGCGAGAAACTGCAGCAGATTTCTCATTTGACCACCAAGGATAGAGCCTCCGCGGATACGGCTTCGCTTTCTGCGCGCTTGGCATCATCATTGGGGTCTTATATTATCGCCGAAGCTGGGAACGGACTTAGAGCTTATACATCTGCAGCCTTGCAATCAGTAAAGTGTATTAGATTCTCAAAAGGGGATACCAAGCGCCCACGGCTTCCGGGCGAAGTCTCGGGTTTATTGTTTGATTACCACGGTTCGCGCTCTTCGATTGTTGGCCAGTGGATCTGTGAGAGCGGTTCTATGAGCCTCGACCAGGGGGGGATCATAAAAGGTATTATGATATGGCTTTCGAATGGCAGGTCATCTCACGCTGAGAGAGTGTACAATGGCCGCGTGCTCCGCGTTTCGATCTCAACCACTCTGCGGACCGTATCTTATCCAGAGGAGCCTCTTTCACGATACACTGTCATCCGGTTCCACAATAACCGCCTCCAAGAGCTTGTAAGCAAGCCCTACTCCAGATGACTCGCTGTCCAGGTTACTAAACCATAACAGTCTTATATCACCTGGGCCTTTAACAACGCCTGGGACTTTCCGCGGGTTATACCAAGCCCTAGATTGCCTGGCATTAAAGTGACGCTGTGGCATCCCGAGGACTTTCTTACCGCACGCCCATTTATATCTCCAGACGAGGTGCTGTGGAATGAGGCCAGTGCGACGGATAGCATTGTGTCTATTGCGGGGTATTGTAGTCATGAGAACGAGAGCTATATTACAGGCTTGGTGTTCACATACTTATTTGGATCTTCCAGGGAGATAGGTGACGTGTCCGGTGATCGAGTTCATAATGTCCTGACATTCGAGTCTGATGAAAGGATTCAGAGAGTTGAGTTCAACACTGCATCGAGGGGTCTTCTTCTGCGTATAATTGTGAGTGTCACTTCTTTTTTTGTTCAAGTGGCACGTACACTGACACCGGACTAGTTCCATACTAAAATGGATAATAGCGAGGAGCCTCGCAGGCATGCGCTTGTCGGCGCATCCGTGTCAGGGACGGTCGATCATTACGACGTTGATATCCCTCAGCGAACTTGTCAATTTCATTATTGGGACTCGGAAGTACCCAGGGAAAGAGTCATACCAGGGGAAGTGGTTGGTATCTGGGGCTTCCTAATGCCCTACGGGACTCTTCTTTTCGGGCTCGTTCTTTTGGAGAATGCTGAATAGATTGCGACTAGGCTAGACATGCACATATGAGAGATAGCCAACCCTGCGCAGTAGCAGATTACAGATGCAACGCTTTATTCGTAGTCCAGAGTAATCGCGTCGACGATCCTGCACGTGCCCTTCTCCTCCCCCTCGCGTCTCACAACATCCGAGTGCTTTCTTCGCGGTCCCCTCAATGCTCTTTCTACGTGACACCACCATGCCTACAACTCCTTCCCAAGGTTCGATTCAACATGCTTACCCAAACACTCATTCTCATTCTCGCCCTTTCATCCACTATACCACACACCCTAGCAAGCACAAACACAAGCCCTACCACACCAAGCAAGCCCCAACTCCCTCCCCAAGCCTCCTCTACTTTCAACCCCCTCCCCTACATCACCCCTTTAATCGGGTCGACGGGCGGGGGAAACGTCTTCGCCGGCGCCTCGCTCCCCTACAGCATCGCCAAAGCAGCCGCCGACGTCGACGGGCAAAACACCGCGGGCTTCGCGTCCGACAACAGCCGCGTGACGGGCTTCTCGGCTCTCCACGACTCCGGCACAGGCGGGAACCCCTCGCTAGGCAACTTTCCTCTCTTCCCACAGGTCTGCCCAGACGCTGAAGATGTCAACAGCTGTGTCTTTGGCAAGAGGGCCCGCGCCACGGGGTATCGGAATAATTCGGTGCTCGCGGCGCCCGGGTATTTTGGGCTGGGGTTGGAGAGTGGGATTTTTGCTGATATGACGGTTTCGCGGAGGGCGGCGCTGGTGAGGGTTACGTTTCCTGCGGGGGGCGGGAGTCCGCTGATCTTGCTTGATCTCACGGATCTCTGGGATAGCCGGCAGAACGCATCTCTCTCCATTGACGCGCAAAACGCGCGGATCGTCGCAAACGGCACGTTTCTCCCATCATTCGGTGCTGGGACATACAGGTCCTACACCTGCGTTGACTTTCACGGCGCCGCGGTGCGAGACAGCGGAGTCTGGGTAAATGACCGCGCGGGCACAGACGTCCAAGATCTGTATGTGACAAGAGGCTTTAACCTCTTCTACATCCAGGCCGGCGGGTTCTTCAGGTTCCAGTGGCCTGCCGATAACAAGACCCAGAATCTCACTGTGACTGCACGGGTGGGCGTCAGCTACGTGAGCAGCCAGCAGGCATGCCGGAATGCAGAACGCGAGATCCCGTCGCCGCTGGATGACTTTGACCGGCTGCGCAGCGAGGCTGAGGAGGCATGGCGGGAGAAATTAAGCCCGGTCTCTATTGTCCCCGGCGGCGCAGATGAATCCGGAGACCTCCAGCAGAGCTTCTGGAGCGGCTTGTACCGCACCATGCTTGATCCACAGGGTATGACGGGGGAAAATCCGCTGTGGGAGAGTGAGGAGCCGTACTTTGACTCGTTTTACTGGTAATCCAGTCCTTACCCTCTCTATTCGGTCATACGTGTATGAAGCGCTTGCTGACATAAAGGGATTAACAGTATATGGGACTCCTTCCGAGCCCAGCACCCGCTCCTCACAATAGTCGACCCAGAAACGCAGTCCCGCATGGTCCGCAGTCTGCTCGACACCTACAAGCACGAAGGCTACCTCCCGGACTGCCGGATGAGCCTCTGCAAGGGCTGGACGCAGGGCGGCTCAAACGCGGACGTCGTGCTGGCCGATGCGTTTGTCAAGAACCTCACAGGACCAATAGACTGGACTCTCGCCTACGAGGCCATGGTCAACGACGCCGAAAACGAGCCGCTCGAGTGGTCGTACCAGGGCCGCGGCGGGCTCAACAGCTGGAAGAACCTCGGGTACATCCCATACCTCGACTTCGACTATCTTGGCTTCGGGACAAACTCACGGAGTATCTCGCGCACGGTCGAGTACGCATACAACGACTTCTGCGTTGCAACCGTAGCACGAGGCCTAGGGAAACCCGCCGCCGAGTCTGAGACATACCTCTCGCGCTCCACAAACTGGAAAAACCTCTACAAAGCCGATCAAGCGTCCTTTGTCAACGGTACAGACACAGGCTTCACGGGCTTCTTTCAGCCGCGCTACCAGAACAGCACATGGGAGTTCCAGGACCCGATTGCGTGCAGCGCGCTCTCGGGCTCCTGGTGCAGCCTGACAAGCAACCCCTCCGAGACCTTCGAGTCCAGCGTCTGGGAGTACCAGTTCTACGTGCCGCACGACATGGCCGCGCTCATCGCAACGCTCGGCGGCGACGCCGCCTTCATCACGCGCCTAGACTACTTCCACACATCGGGCCTCGCAGACCTCGGCAACGAGCCTGTCTTCCTGACCGTCTTCCAATACCACTATGCCGGCCGCCCCGGCCTCTCTGCTACCCGAGTGCGCAGCTACATCCCGGCACTCTTCAACGCGACGGCCGCCGGGTTGCCCGGGAACGACGACTCCGGCGCAATGGGCGCGTTCGTTGTCTTCAGCATGCTCGGCCTGTTCCCGAATCCCGGGCAGAATGTGTATCTGATCACTCCGCCGTTCTTTGAGGAGGTGGCTGTTACAAATCCCATTACGGGGAAGACGGCTGTCGTGCGGAATGTGGAATTTGAGCCGCGGAATAGCAGGAAAATCTTTGTTCAGAGTGCCACGCTTGATGGGGAGGTGTATCGGAGGAGCTGGATTGGGCATGAGTTTTTCACGGAGGGCGGGACGCTCGAGTTGGTGTTGGGCGAGCAGGAGAGTGACTGGGGAAGAGCGCTGGAGGATCGACCGCCGAGTTTGTCGGCTGGGTAGCACATGCTGGCTTGGGCGTTGGGTCTGGGTCTGGGTCTGGGTTTGGGCCTGAGTAGGCTGATAGTGCTGGGGGCTGGGGGTTATCTGCATATGTTATGGGAGGCTGCCCTTCGCACGTTCCATCCCCGCTCAGCTTCCAGTATGCGGTGTGAGTGCAATCACAAGTGCAATTACTACCGGTTACACCTCCGGCTGAAGTTCAGACTTTGAAAATGCAGGCGCAACTACAGCCGCAATTGCAAGTGCAGTCCCGGCCCCCAACCAAAACCCAGGCGAAGGCGAAGGCGAAAGCGAGGGTGGCGAGATCAGATGCGAGCCAGTCCATGATTGTCTGTCCAAAAGACATGCTCGTCGTTTGTCTTCCCTCCCGTCTTCTCTTCCCTTTTACCCTTCCAACGAATGAATGGATGGGTGGGTGTCAGTGAACGGATAAATAGATGCCCACCAACCCAATATTCTCAACCAGTGCTGCGGCTGCAGCTCCATCCCTGACCTGCTAACCTTAGCCTTGACCTTAATGAAGTGCGAGTTTTCAAGACATTGAGGTGAGGATGAGGCTGGTCTGGTGGCTGGCTGGCTGGCTAGGGTGGTTGAGCGGTAGGTAGAGCAGGATAAAACGATAATAATAGGGTATTTTGACAGTAATCTAATCTAAGAGCAAAAAGAGGTGTGTTGTGCATACTTGAGATATATTGAGATATCAAGTCTGCCTCCCCGGGTACGGATATACTGTAAAGCTACCCTAGATCGGCGTACAGTACTGCAGTGGTAGATCGGGGAGACCGGGGATGCAAAGGAGAGGAAATAGGGCAAGAAACGAACGGGCTACATCTTGTTTGGTTCTACTCTACTCTACTCTAGTGAGAAAGTCTGGTTGGTCCTTGTATTTCCCTACTCTTGGAAAGGAGGGGCCTGTCTAGAAGACCTGGTAGAAGATAGAACAACATACAGATAAGCCTTGCTGTTTCCAGTCGAGGGGATCCATGTCGCGTTATTATATACATAGGCATGCGCATGCATAATCAATAATCAATCCTTGCTCTCCTCATATCCTTTCCTTCCCCAGCCATCCATCTATACCCCACGCCATACATAACCCATGCAAGCCCAGGCAAAGTCAGACCAAAGCCCTTGCTATTTCCAGTTCCCGCAGCGCTCTTCGCGTTGCACCTCGTACTATGCATACTATGCTACTTCACGCTACTCTGCTTCTTCCCCACAACCTCCTGATACATGCCCACCATCTGCCCCCTCACCACCTTCGCCAGCGGCCACGTGCGACCAAGCACCTTCAGCCCGCCAATGCTCAGCTGGATGCGCGCCTTGATCGCCTCTTCCTTCTTCTTCTCGTCGTCGGCGCCCACCACAACGAGCAGGGCGGCCGTGTGCACGATGATGCACATGGCCAGGGCGCACGTGAAGAACGGGGTGCGGCGGTGGACGGCGCTGGGGAGCGTCGTGAGGCTGGAGAGGTGGTCGGCGGCGCGGAGGAGCTTGTGCGAGTGTAGGTCGAGCTGGTGCGGGTGGGAGGGGTTGAGCGAGGAGGAGTGCGAGGGCGAGGTGGGTTGCGCGGGGAGTTGGAGCCGCGTGCAGGATGTGGGGGTGGTGGTGGTGGTGTTGGCGTTGGCGTGGAAGGAGGCGAAGCGCATGCTGGAGCGGGGGTGGTGGAGGTAGATTAGGGCTCTAGGGGTCCCGGGTGTGGTGGTTAGTTTGAGTCTTGGCTGGCCAGGTTTGTTTATTGGTTGTTGGTGGTGGTGGGAGGGGAGGGGAGACAAGGCTTACAGGTACAGGACCATTTGAGCTTGGAAGATCATCTCATCGTGGTAGGAGCTGTCGTAGCTTTCGCCGTGGAGCGGGGGGAGGACCATGAGAGCCGAGACGATATGGGCATCGATGGTTTCAATGTGTGTGTCTAGGCTGCCTTCGAGCTCGAGTGAGCGGTTGAGCTCGAGGACGGCGCCGAGCTTTTGCACGGCGCTGATGCGGTAGGCGAATGTTGAAAAGTCGTGTCCTAATGTCCAGTTGTTCTCAAGGTCTTCCAGGTTCTGTCTGGATGGTGTCACCTATGCGTAGCCTGATTAGCTGATGAGCTGGGTTTCCTCTGCAATTAATTTGGCTCACTTACATTGTCGCAATTGTACATCTTTTCATCACAGGGTAGATGGACGTTTACCGGCTGGTGATATAATCGGAACAGACTTTGCTCTCGCATGGCAGCCAACAGTCCCTCAGCAACGTAAAGCTCCCAATATGTTCTCCGCCAACTCTCCTCCAGCACGGAATGGCCGTACGAGTGCTCGCTGGCGAAGCTCCGACCATTCAGTCCCACCTCTACCGCTAGGGTAACGGCCGTCTGGATCAGTCGGTGTGCGTTTTGCTCGTGGCCATGGGAGTGGTCAGCAATGGCCAGCAGAAGCAACGCCTGGACTCTAAACCCGTTTTCTATTGACGGGTCGGAGAGGACATCGAATGCTGCTGGCCGGAATGCTTGCTTGAGGGATGGGTTTGAGTGGTAGTGAGCACCGATGTAGCGCATGATGGAGAGGAGTTGTGGCGGTATCAAGTAGCAAAGTGGAGAGCCCAGTGTTTTTCTCGGTATGATCACTGGATGCGAAGGGTGGAAGTTCTCGTAGTAGAGCTGAATCATCGGATCGAAGGCCACTTCAGGGGTGACCAGGTCGGTCTCAGGGAGGGCTAGGGTGTCTTCAAGAAGGGAGAATTCCTGGACGGCAAGCCCATCCGGCGCTTGCAGAAATGTTTTTGCTGCCTGTTCAAGTCAGTCTCTAGGCTATTTCTTGAGGACTATACTAAAGTATAGAGTGGGCGAGGGCACAGTACATCTATGCTCAGGTCTGGAGGGAAAGCAGCATCCAGCCAGTCGGGCAGGGTATCTGCGTCAACCGAAAATGCGTTATCTTCTGGTGGTGGAGGTAAAGAGTCTTTACTGCTTTTCCGCAACCCTCTCCTCGAGCGAATATAGTGACATTCGGTAACATTCGTCCGACAGCGGGTGCAAGCAGGCATAACGGCGTCGCACTTCACATGGCGACGGCGGCAGGGGATGCATGCTACCGAGGATGGCCTGGAAGGAGAATCGGGATCGCCTGGCATTCTGTTGCCTTGTCGGGATGTGGATATGTTGTCTTATGTTCTCGACGCTGAAAGGTTAGCAGTCAGTCAGGTATATCGAACAATAGCGGCCGGCCTCTTTGACGATCCCACGGGCGACTGGCAGCATCAGAATTAATATGATACTTACTTCAGCTTCGGCGGCCCACACCTGGATTCGGCTCCTGGCAAGGTCAGTTTCCAATCAACATGGTGTTCCCGAGATCCCCGAGTCGCCGACCAGCCTTTCATCCCCGGGCCGTATGCTCACACCGCCGCACGGTACTCGTCCTAGGACTCATGGGGATTTTTCAGCGAATTGGGAGCCCAAGCGCAGCCCTGGGTGGTTCGAGTCGAACCTGTGAGACATACTCGGTGTCGGTTTCCCCACATTCCTTCATACTCCGTATATGCACTTGAGCCTCCTAGCTCGACAGCGGTGGGGACGGTTTTCGACATTTACCCTTCCTTTGTGCTCTGCTGATATCACCATGGCCTTGTACTCTCATTTTCACAGTTGTATACTCGGCAAGGTGCTTTCCAAACTATTTCGATACAATAATCCTAGAAGGCCTGGGGTGGTCTGCAAGGAGATAACCCAAGCTGATCCATCGCTTAGGCCAAGCCAGGTCCCCGCGAGTGGGGACGGCGTATTGTTCGGGGAGTATTCCTCCACCAGTCCACACCTTGATTAAAGGCCGCTGTGGCGCATTTTTGGCAAGCAGCTGGTTCAATCTGGGGGATCTCCCGGGCGCGTGGCGTTGGCTTCACGAAATGGTGTAACGGTACACTTGTGCGTCGAACAACTGATCGATTGCAACGATAAGAGATCTAGCCGTGCCGTTTAATTGTATCGCTGTTTTCCATCGCTTCGCAGATGCAACAAGCAAGGCACAAGGAAATCAACTGGGTCCTTGAGGTTTCAAGGGAAATGGATTGGGCTCCTTGGATGGGGATAGCCCGAAATGGTCCCCGGTTCCAGCCCGGCTTGGCCGCCATCCATTGCTCTGGTTTCGCCCTCATGAGACAGATGATTTCAATCTCGCCTACCTTGAAAATGCTGAGGATGACCTCAGATTTTAGGTCGAGGGGTGCGCAGTTGGTCACAGTATTCAGACTTGGACTGCAGGGCTAACGATGCCCGACGTCTGCGCCGCTTGGTGGTGCTGTGTTTTCGGGGTCCTGCCAGGCTGTCATTGAAGGCCTGTATCTGTAAATAAAGCAGCTGGACTGTGTGTTCGTCTGCCAGCGCGTGACAGACTCGTGCGTGGGCCATTATGAGTTCAATGCGTTCGACCACAACGCCATTGTCGGGCCGCACAATCACATCACTAATTTTATCTTCTGCGTCGGCTTTTCGGGCCACGGGAGCCAGCAGGCGCTGGCTTGTGTGCGGGGGGTTGCCGAGTTGATTGCTCATGGGCGGTTTGGAGTCTTGGACACTAAATCTCGGTGTGCTTTCGTATAGGAAGATTCCAATGTTGAGACACGGCCGCTGACTGAGCGCGGGGTCATCCACCTGGATGAATATATAGAGCCAGTCTCACTTGTAGATACATCGATCAATTATAAGTACGGGCTAACCTTTACTAATATACTGCATGGCATCTCATATAAGTACCATATATAGTTATTGGGCTAGTATACATCCATACCTTTAGAAAAATACATTACATTATTGGTCTACAATTGTTCTACTACTCCAAGCAGGCGTGCATGACTAATACGTATCAGTGACGTTTTGTCTTGACAGTAACAGCGGAGTTCCTCCCTGCTCTTGCGATCGTGTCACTTGCAACAAACATAACCCTGGCATTGGAGGATGGAGAATGCGAGCCTCGATCAGAATGTAATTGATCAGCCTCAGCAGCTTGCAACTCCACTCGAATCCGTTCCTGGCTCGCCATTCCCCGCGATCAGTACCGGTACCACAGCCGGCGCCCGATCTCCAAGCAGACTGAGTCCCACCGCGTCAGAGGCCAGAATTGCCATCCCCAGACTCAGCGCCTCCGACAGAGTTCTAGCCCATGCTCGTATCCCCCGCGCCTGCGCCAATTGTCAGAAGAAGAAGACAAAATGCGACGGCCGGAAGCCGACATGTGGCTTCTGTCTTCGGTCGGGCGCGTCGTGTGGGTATACGAGGTCCAAACGGGAGAGCCAGCAGCTCCAGGCTCAGTCTATGGAACAGAAAGTCCTTGCCTATGAGTCGTTGTTGCAGGACATTGTCTCCCGGAGTCCCCAGGATAGTCGCCAGTCGATCTACGACGCCATCCAAGTGCGCCCTGCAATCCGTTTCTATTGGCCAGGATGGATCGCTGACCTGATGGCAGAGCCGCTTCCAGGCCTCGCCTGAGTTCTTCTCTACGCTCCTCTCTGCGAATCCCCTAGTCGAGCAGCGAATATTCTCGCCCAGGCCGGGGCTGTCGCTGAAGCGAATGCATCAAGCATGGCGGGCGAGGGAGAGAAGCGATGCGCCGCCTCTTCTGCAACAGCCGCCAGTCAGAGTCACCTCGATCCAGCATTGGACGTCGCTTGTTGATGACGATGTTGCAAGCCATCTACTTTCTCTTTATTTCACGTGGGAGAATCCCACATGGCATCTTATTGATCAAACTCTATTTGTGCATGATCTGGAGCATCGTCGCACGAGATTCTGCTCCTCGTTACTCGTTCATACGCTCCTATTCTTCGGTTGTGTAAGTTTGTGGGTTGCTAAGGTGTCCAAGTGCTAATTATCTCAGAGCTTCTCGTACAACCTGGATCGTATCACCGATCGGCGGGAAGAGAAGGTGCTGGGCGAGAAGCTGTATGCCGCTATACAGCGTCTCTGGCTCCAAGAGAGGGACAGCACCGACCTGCCCACGGTCCAATCGAGCATACTAATTGGACTCTTGTGCTGCACCTTTGGCATTGACAAAGTCGGCACAAACTACATTATTCATGCAGCAGAATTAAGCGCCAGGCTGAAATTTGACAAGAGCAACTGCTCGTATTTTTCCCGCGCTAATGGCTATGATGCAACCATGTTATCTAAATGCCAGAGGCTGGTCTCATGGGCTATTTATGATGTGCAAGCGTATGGTTCCTCTGTTTCTATATTCGTCCGCCTCGGCTAATCCTGAACAGGTTGGCGTGTCAGGTATACAGAAAGGGCGCCTCTTGCGAAGGGCCGCCGGCTGTCAAGTTTTCGTCGGAAGAGGCAGCAATGTTAGACGAAGGGGTCCAGTGGCGCCCCTACCCTTTCCAGTCACCTGTCTCGCAGCCCTTCTTTTACACGGCCTCCAAGGTGAGGAGTGACTTGGTTGCTATAGTGCATGACATTTCACGCTTCGCCCTCAAGTTCCCTGGTCCAGTCTTAATCGAGGAAGACTGGAGCTACGGGAATAGCCTGCACCGGAGGCTCCTCGAATGGAATACAATGCTTCCATGGAGCGTGCTTCCGAGGCATAACATCACGCCTCACATACTCTGTTTACGGTACGTGCTTGCATCAGTTTGTGGGGTTCCAGTACTCACACCTTCAGTCTATACTATCAAGCCACAATCGTCTCTCTGTGCGAGATTTTCCTGTTAAATGCAGATCCAGGCTCAAATCCTCCAGATCCTTCTTTCGACCCGGCATCTATCAAATCCCAGGCTCTAGACGCTGTCGGCTCCCTCATCCTACTCTATAAATCAACCCACGGATACAGGTCCATTCCAATCGTCATGCTCCACTACTTCTGCATCGCCGGTGTCCATGCCGTGGCCAGGCTCGAGCCTGACAAGCCCAAATGGGGCCTCGTTCTCGAAAGCTCTGTCGTCGGCCTCTGGCACATGAGCTTAGGCTGGGGCCGTCTGTGCAAGGCGTTCCTCCGCACCATTGACTTGGTCCTGAAAGCCAGAAATCCGGACCCGCCCTTGGTCCCGCCGAAGGTGACTGCCCTACTAGGGCAGGTCGTTAGGGGTCTTTGGACGGGCTTAGACACCGGTGCGCTTGCGGCTGATTATGTGGTACACAATGTGCCGGGTAATTTGGGGCAGACGCCTATTGGCAGGGATGGATTTAAGGCGCATGCTTTGCAGGAGCTCCTGGTCGCTTTGGAGGGTATGGATGTTTCTGGTGCGGCTTCTGTCACTTGAGCTACGTGCATTCCATGGTCCTGGCCCGCGCTATGGCGATGTGGAAGGTTAATCTTTTGATAGCCCCTCGCTCTTTGAGGGTTCGTAAGTCTGGAATCCCCTGGGTTCCCGACTCTGTCAGCTCGTAAGCACGTTTTGGTGCTGATACTACTTCGAGCTTGGCTGTGGCGTACTGGCTCAGGATCATGGATTATAAGGTGTACATGTTTTCGCTCAGAGACGCTGAGCTGTCATTCTAAGGCATATTATGTCCACCATCGGAGCTTCAGCCCCATGAAGAAGATGCGGGAGTCGAAGCTGGTTCTCTTCCAGTTCCTTCTGGGACGGTCCTACGGCAAAAGCCGGGTAGTAGAGAGAAGACTGTCTTCGATGGTGTTGTCGGTCTGTGTTAAAACCCGCGAATAATACCCGCTTCGTGTCGTACCGCTTGAGCATGGGCGCAACTATTTCATCAGACTTGGCCTTGCTCGACTTGAAAGTGGAGGGGGGATTATACATTGTATATATCGGAATATCGGTACTCCGTAGATGCTAGGGGATATAGAACATCATCACAATCGAAACAACCCAAATCACACACTTAACTACATTGTATGTTGGCTGTTAGGAACAAAACATCCTTGCTCAGTATATTCAATATTCGAACTCCTATCGTGGTGAACAGCATTCCCTATAGCTCATTATGCTGCGGGTGCCGCGCCCATTGTGTGCATGTGCTGGGCGTTAAAAGTTGGGTATAAGGTCATAATTAAGGTTTTGTTTTCAACAAGTTTCCATAGTATAGTGGTTAGTACGGCGGTCTCATAATATGACAGTTCCTATCCAAAGGAGTTGCAATCCGCAAGCACGAGTTCGATTCTCGTTGGAAGCATTTCTTTTTTCCTTCTAGTATATTTTTTCAATCTTGCCTGACTTTTAGATCGCGACCAGCTACTACCTAGGAGATGACGCTTGCTGAAAAGTTGACATACTTGATGTGAAATTGGCTTCTTGTAGACCTGTATTCCCTGGGTAAAGCACTATACTCCGTATATAATGGGCTATTTCAGTCTCTGCACCTTCAACCCTCCCATGTTCATTCGCCTGCCATATTTCCCCGGTCCCAAGTACAGTTTCCGGTCGCCCGGCAGCCTTGTATTGATTCCATCACATGTTGTATTATTCTGTCTGCAATTGCACTTGACTAGCATCTAACAGCCTCTATACGGAGTATACCACTTCTCGCCAAGGCACTGTAGCTCTTGAGCCACTAGTCTGGTCTCGGAGTTAAGTCGGTCTTATCGGTTCCGCATTCCCATGGCCTGATTGCCTGACTCGCCCGCCATCTGAAGCTTCCCGTCTTCAAGGCTGCGCTTTGATCTGTGGGGATACGACAAATACGACACCTGCAGCCCTACCACGATTTCCTGGAAGCTTGTTTGCCATACTGCAGCGCCATCATCCTATGACTCCCAGCACCTACCTCTGCGCTCAGTAATTGCGCTGGCATCTCCGCTCAGCCAAGGCTGTGATTCTGAATCTGACCTCCCCGCCGGTCGGAGGAGAATCGCTTTTCATCCCGAATGCCCTCGCGTCGCAGCCATACCAAGTCCCGCAGGGGTTGTTTCCAGTGCAAACGGAGACATGTAAAGGTAGGTCAGGGTCGCTGTGTTGTTCTCCACGCGTATACCGCGTACCGTGTACTATGTCTGCCCGGTCTGGTGGCATGACATGACATGTCCTCATAATCCCCGCGCCACCGATTTACCTATATTCATTACGTGCCGTGCCGGACTGACTCCACACACAGTGCGATGAAGAGCTCCCCAGATGCACCCTTTGCCAAAAGCGCGGGCTGGACTGCGACTACCCTCCACCAACGGAGGCCGATGGACAGCAGCTCCCGCTCACCCCGCAGGGCTCCAGCGCCGACACGCCAACACTAACAGGCTCCGACAGCTGGACCGGCCAAACGCGCATGCTGGAGATGAAGCTCTTCCACCACTACACGATGGAAGCGTCGTTCACGCTGCGGCAGGACGTCCTCGAAGCGGGCCATTTCCAAGTCGCGATCCCGCGCCTCGCGACCTCCAACCCGTTTCTGCTGGACATCCTGCTCGCCTTCGCCGCATTGCATCTGGCCTTCCTCGAGCAGGGCGATAGCAAGTGGCTGGAGATTGCGCTGAAGTACCAGAATCGCGCATGCTCGGCGTTTGGGCGCACGCTGGCTGGCCTTGCGCTGGCGCCGGAGACGGTGGGGCCCGCGTTCATCTGCTCGATTTTCATCATGCTCTGCTCGTTTGCGTATCCGTGTGTGTCGCAGGATAAGGACACGTTTGATCCGCTGTCGCAGGTGCTGGAGATTAATCGCCTGCTGACGGGGTGTGCGTTTCTCTTTGAGCAGCTGGATAATGTGGAGCAGCCGGAGGAGATGCAGGCGTGGTTCATCTATAAGCAGCGAGAGGTGTTTTTGAAGAGCGGGCATATAGAAGAGTGGGTGATTCTTATTCTTACTTAGGCTACTCGACGCCTGCTAAAGAACGTCTAGGGCACAAGAGGACCCGATCCTCGAGCAGTTGCAACGGTATGTTTTCGCCATCCGCAACCTTGATCTCGTAGCAGGTACGAGACGATACTAACAAGCTTAGGGACTTACTCAAATCACTCGGCCACCTGCGCAGCACGATCGACGCCACAGAAAGCCCGCACCGGGCGATGTACCAGAGCACCTGGGACACGCTGCAAGAAGCGGTCAAGGAGTGGCCGAAGGGCAAGAATCAAGGCGGGATCCTCGCGTTCCCCATCCACATCAGCGAGGACTTCATGACGCGACTACAAGAGGGCGACTGGACGGCCCGCATTATATTCCTGCACTACGGCGTGGGGATGCATCTGCTCTCGAACAAGTGGTATGTTGGTGTATGGGGCCGCCGCCTGGTAGCGACGGTGCTGGGGCCGCACGAGGAGATTCCGGAGGCTTGGACGGAGACGGTTCTGTGGGCGCGGAAGATGGTCTCGTATACGGTGCCGTATGATGGGGAGAGACAGAGAGAGAAGAGGGAGGTAGGGGTGAGGTAGGGTGGGGGTGGGTTGCTGTATATACTGGGTTGTGCTTCTACTGTACCTGGAATTTGCGGGGGATCTACAAAGAG
>RHLP01000421.1:0-30483 GCA_003719405.1 Aspergillus incahuasiensis
GTCGGGGCGAGGGGGGATCTTGCACGGAGTGGTTGGCGAGGGTTGGCGCGGTGAGGTCTTGCGAGGTGAGGGCGCGGTGCATGGTGTTTGGGATCGTGGAGCTTGACGTTGACGTTGAGGCTGACGCCATATTGGTTTTAATACTGAATGTGGATGGTGAAGGTGTGGTGGGAAACGTAGGGTATGCTTCTCGGGGACTTTTTGATCGAAGATAGGGTAGAGATAGGGTAGGTAGGTATTGACGCGAGACGAAGTATACACCGCCGCAAGCTTGAGCTTGTACCGAGACTTCCACTGGCTTTGATTGGGATGAGATAGATGTAAAGAGGTGAGTGAGACTACTTCACGATGGTCAAGAGAGGAATCAATTGAGCTGCATGACCAGGCCAACGAACACTCTATTTAAGTCCCCAGCATCTCAAGCGCAGCCACGATTCCGAGATACTGTTCTGATTTCCCTGAACTGAACAAGTTGTACACCGCTACAAGCAACGACAGCACCCGTCCGATCTACGGGAAGAGACAAATTCCTCCAGTCGATCTTCATATTCTGAAGCCGTCGATTCGAAGCCGCCTTTTCGGGTACTGCAAGGGCCCGACGGAAAGCGAGTTGAACAAGGTGCTTGCTGCGTACGTACCTACGCCTGCCGGCCGGCTCCGCCAATATCCAGCCAGCCAGGGAACCTCGCAGCCGTATCAGGGCGACAAATGTTTTGCCTCAGGAGGCGCAACAGGCCTGCGTTATGCGCGATCATACGTTTTCCCTGTCGCTCAGGCCTGCAGGCGCCGGCTCGATGCCACCACGCGCCTAAACCTTCGGCTGGGTGCAGAAAACTGGCAAGGGAATGCAGATGGTTGGCTGGTATCAGACTCTTCAGGCGGGCAAGCGGCCAACGAGAATTCTCAAATGGAAATGTTATGGCTTCCCCGGGCTTCGTTGTCTGCTTCACCTTTCTGCTCTGTTTCTGAAACAAGCCTCTGCCCTAACGAACCATCCATAGCTCCCCGGAATCATCGGGCCGCTCAGGTTCTGGGATCTGAAGTCAAAACCGCGCAGCTTCGGCCGTCGTCCAGGGCTTGTCGACTAATGCCTTGTCTTGGTAAGTGCACGGACTCGGGTATACCAAAGCAAGCCCAGCTCCAGTCGTTGGAGCAACACACTGGGCAAATGCTTGACGACCCACAGGCGTCAGGATGGTTGGTCTCCGTCAAATCTCCGCTCAACCTTTTGTTCTCGACTGCCTCTAGCACGAAGGTTTGCTGTGGCTTCTTCACGGGCCACTATCCTGCAATAGCCCATTATCTTATTGGCCATGCGAGTGGTCCGCCAAAGAAGAAACAGACATCCCGCAGCTTCACAAGGCGGAGGTGAGCTCCTGCACGACCCAAATCTTTCTGGACATCAGACGGTGTATAATGCAAGCAACACGAACACGTGGACTGTTTCATAATGCATGCCGCACTCCTTTTGCAAGGGTTGCACAACCGTTATAGTAAAGACTATGAAGTTCCTCACTATCGGTGAATGGGGTTGGGAGACATTGAGTCCTGGTCAGGGCGGATTTCTCAATTGCTGCCCACGGCTACTGACTCTCCGTCAGTGGGCTATTGACGCCGTAACTACAGGCAGCCGAAGAAAGGAATGAATCTACGGAGTCCTAAGACTGAGGAGGGAACTCCACTGATGATGGACGCCGCAAAAGCTCCTCCGCCTCGCCTCCTGGTCTGCAACCGACCATCCTTGCACTCAATGCGCAAGCGGTTGGGATCTTGCTTTGATTCCAGCAAGGTCCATAACCCGACGTCTAGGACGGGAGCCTAGCCTTGCACTTCAACATTGACCGAGTAGCAGCACCACTAAAACAGGACCGGTTCTCATTCTTCTCTGTGTGCATAGCCCAATAGTCCATGGCGAACGCCTCATGAGTAACTGAGACATGGTGATAATTCCCCGTCGGCTGTGACGTTGAGCTTCCACCGTGGCAACATTCTAGAAGCGCGCGCTGATTCACTGTGGCTCCGGATGTCACCCGACAACAAAGTACGAAACATAACCAGACGCAACCGCTTACCGCCGGTCACCTTTTCGTCAGTATGGTCAAGACTACAGGGGTGCATGCCCATATGCACTGTTCCTGCAATTGCTAGGGGTACTTTTTGGGATAAGTCTTGCCGTGCATATGTCCCAAGGCATCGTCTGCCCGTGTTTGCGTGGCCTCACTGGGTCTTAGCCTTCATGGCGCCTGAGTGACACGGACGGCGTTAGCTCACATATGCTTCAACCCCAGGCCAATACCACATTGCGGTGTAGATATTGCGGACTCATCTATTTGTTTAGATGTTGAAAGTACAGAGCACCTTCGGAGCAATGGCATGGGTCACTCCCGTCAAGCGTTAACATTGCCACAGCGGGAGTCAGCCACCCATGAGCATGATGAGAGGTAGCCAAGTCTGCGACTTCAGTTTTAGACGAAGAGCCAATCTGCGCAAAGGAATTGCTCGAGAGTAGCACAGGTCTAGGTACATGGAATTACAGAAGACGGTGGTAGCAGCCCATGTAAAGGTACCTGGTGGCGCTATGCCTATTCAGGCTTAGCGGTTTATCTCCGAATTCTTTCCAGACATCTCGAATTCACCCCGGCCGTTCTGAAAAGATCCGGACAGACCAATCGCCCTTGTCTCCCTACAAATCGACACGCCATGGCCTCATTGCTACCGGGACGAGCGGTCAGGACCGCTTCCTGCTCCGCATGCCGCGCTTTCTTCTCCCCTAGCCCAGCTCAGCTCGCGCTTCCTCTCTCTCGCCGTAACTATTCCACGCCCGCGGAGGAGCCGCCAGTCGACTACACAAACAAGCCGCGATGGTCGTACACGCCTCCTCGCATGAAGGCTCCCTTTTCCCTCCACTTCGAATCCAAAAGGCCCGACTTTCCCGTGAACAACGACCCCCAGCTTCTCGACCAGTTTTACCTGCGCTTCCTCGGCGAGGGCGGCGACAAGGTTCTCACCGACGAGGTCAAATGGCTTGCAGTGACACATAAGAGTTTTGATCAGGGCCGGAGAGGCTTCAACGACCGCTTGGCTTTTATCGGTATGTTGTCCTTCCTTGTGGTGGCAATGCGCCGGCGGATGTTCATGGACTGATGCAATTCGCCATCAGGGAAACGTATCGTTCAACTGCAGGCTTCCCTTGCTCTGGCACAGAGCGCCCCTAACTCCTATGGCGAACCCGCTCCTGACCGTCATGGCCGGAAGCCGTTCGAGCACCCGGCTCTTGAGGGATTGGGCAATCTGTCCCCGAACACGAAGCGGTACCTTACGGATAAGAAAAGGCTTGCCGACGTCGCGCGGCAATACGATTTAGAGAAAGTGATGAGATGGAGCCCTCGGAAGGTGAGTCTGCTCTGACAGATACTCCGGCCCCAAATGTTCATCTACTCACGGCAACAGCCTTTGAACCTCGAAGGATCCGGCATCGACCTCGTTCTGGCACACACACTTTACGCACTCGTCGGCGCCGTTTCTCTGGAGAAGGGCAATTTGGTCGCCAACAAGTTGGCACGGGAGCGGATATTGGCACCTCTGGGGTTCCAGGTGGCGGTATAAGTCGGGGTTTCGTGTGAAAATAGCCGCAGGAGCATTTTCAAGGCGTTATTTAGTGCTTGGATATCTTCTCTGTACGTGTTGGCAGGTCGGGGATATATCACCATCTTATTTGTACTTTTACTATCAGCTTGTGTTATATGACGGCAAATACCACCATTCTACCAACTTAGACTTCTCAGCCACAAGAGTTACATATCATTCGGTGCAATATAAAATGAAACCAATTGAATTAGATAAATAAGGATGTACGGTCCCTCTGACACCGCCCGAATAACAGTACAAAATACTCGGCCAGCTCTTAAGGAACCCTCATTACGATGCATAGTCTTCGCACCACTGTATCGCAAGTAAGCAATGAAAAACCCGCTGCCAGTCCAACAGAATGTCAGAATTGACAGCGGGAATCACAGTAAAGGATTAATGCTAGCTTGAACTGTCTATTGGGAGCGTATGGTACAAAGAAGAAAAGAAAAAAGGCTTCAATCGCGGTCGATTTTTGAGCCTTATATCTGATGCCGCTAGGCTTGTTGGGGCTAGTGTCGCTTGTGCAGAGCACGTGATAAAGGCTCTAGAAAGAAACATTCAGTGGTCTCGTGGGATTCGACAGGTATATTTAGACTAGAGGGTGTATAGAGTGTATGCGATCTGTTATTAGACATAAAACTCTAGGTTCGTTCTAAGCAATAAGCGTTCGTTCCTGTGTCTGCACGTAGTTGTCCCACCGCGTACTCCGTATACTACTACTTCGCCGGCCCAAAGACGGGCTGGGCTACAAGGACCCTCGAGCTACGGAGTTAGTCCCAAGACTAAGGCTACGCAATTATAGATTCGGTCCTCACGTCGACCTCCTCAAACAAACAGTCCTACCTGCTCCCCACGCCAGCGCCGCCCCGCGAGCGCATACTCGCCTCTCC
Organism: Aspergillus incahuasiensis; assembly: GCA_003719405.1. Classification (NCBI taxonomy): domain Eukaryota; kingdom Fungi; phylum Ascomycota; class Eurotiomycetes; order Eurotiales; family Aspergillaceae; genus Aspergillus; species Aspergillus incahuasiensis. The sequence goes on from RHLP01000421.1 coordinate 4,521, forward strand.
CCTTTTGTCGACTAGCGGTTCCGCTGGCCTCAAGTCGCCCAAGAGCGAGCTCCTGACCTCCGCCTTCACCTCTCCGATTATCCCCCCCGTGCTCCGCGATGGCGTCGGCCCTTTTCTTCCTGGACTTGAAGGGCAAGGTGAGTCTTCCTGGTCTTTACGGCTGGCATTGCCTCAATTCCTCCCTGGCCGCTGGCTGCTGAAGCCCCTCGTGCTGACCACCTCTGTCCTGTAGACCCTTCTAGCCCGAAACTATCGCGGAGACATTCCCATGTCCGCCGTCGAGAAATTCCCCATCCTCCTCAGTGACGCCGAAGAAGAAAGCTCCGCGGTAGCTCCGTGTTTCTCGCACGAAGGAATCAATGTACGTTTGCTCGGCTTGGTGCTTGCGACTGGCGACGGCTTCCCTTACGTGTGGCGCTCCCCGCTGCTCCCCGCAACCCGCATTGTCGCTGAATATGGGCTCTGTGCACACCACGCCAGCGCTTCTTGGGCACAATATATGGCGGAGGCTTGAATAGGAGCTGCATACTTGGGATGTGAAGTTTATCTCTGTACTAACTGCGTTGTAGTACCTCTATATCCGCCACAGTAACCTATACATCCTCGCCCTGACCAAGAAAAACACCAATGCGACGGAAATCCTCCTTTTCCTCCACAAGATCGTGGAGGTGTTTACAGAATACTTCAAGGTGCTGGAGGAGGAGAGTATCCGGGATAACTTTGTCATTATCTACGAATTGCTCGATGAGATGATGGACTTCGGGTACCCCCAAACAACGGAGAGCAAGATCCTACAAGAGTAGGTCCCGTCATCTCCATGGCCTGCAGGGTAATGCTAACTGCTGGCGCTCAGATACATCACACAAGAATCACACAAGCTAGAGGTGCAAGCCCGGCCACCTATCGCGGTCACAAACGCAGTCTCCTGGCGAAGCGAAGGCATCCGCTACCGCAAGAACGAGGTCTTCCTGGACGTGGTTGAATCGCTCAATCTTCTCGTGTCCGCGACTGGAAACGTGCTGCGGTCGGAGATTCTGGGCGCTGTCAAGATGAAGTGTTATCTGAGTGGAATGCCAGAGCTCCGTCTCGGCCTGAACGACAAGGTCATGTTCGAGACAACCGGGCGAGCAACGCGGGGGAAGGCCGTCGAGATGGAGGATGTCAAGTTCCACCAGTGTGTCCGACTGTCTCGGTTCGAGAACGACCGCACAATCAGCTTTATCCCGCCGGACGGAGAGTTCGAGCTGATGAGCTACCGTCTCAACACCCAAGTCAAGCCTCTCATCTGGGTCGAGTGCCTCGTAGAGTCGCACTCTGGGTCTCGGATTGAATACATGCTAAAGGTGCGCCGCTCCACCCCCTTCCCTTCCCACAAAAACAAAGCCACAACTAACCCATCGATCCATCCAGGCCAAAGCCCAATTCAAGCGCCGCAGCACAGCCAACAACGTCGAGATCCTCGTCCCCGTCCCCGACGACGCCGACTCCCCGCGCTTCCGCACCAACGTCGGCACGGTGCACTACGCGCCCGAGAAGTCCGCCATCGTCTGGAAGATCAAGCAGTTCGGCGGCGGCAAGGAGTTCCTCATGCGCGCCGAGCTGGGCCTCCCCTCCGTCAAGGGCGATGACGAGCACGGCGGCGGCATGACCGGTGGCTTCGGTGGCAGCATGGGCGGAACCGCCCAGGGGAAGGCCAAGAGGCCGATCAACGTCAAGTTCGAGATCCCTTACTTCACGACTAGTGGAATCCAGGTGCGGTATTTGAAGATCACGGAGCCGAAGGTGCGTACACCCCCCTCCCATCCCCATCTGTTCCATACCCTCTCAACGGTGTCCGTCGAAAAGTTCGCTACCCGCTAATATAATCTGGTCCCTCCGTCTAGTTACAATACCCATCTCTACCCTGGGTCCGATACATCACGCAGTCGGGCGACATCGCGGTCCGGATGCCCGATGTACAATGATGTATACCTAGCTTTTTCTCCATTTCCATTTCCATTTCCATTTCTCTTGCTCTTGCTCTCTTCCTACCTGCGACCCCTTTTAAGGTTTTCTTTTGCGTTATACATACTGTATTCGAGCTCCAGTGGAAGAAATAGACGGCTGTTCATTTTTCTTCTCGGATACCCTTATTCTCTTACGCTCAGGGTCGTCGAGCCGGATGCTTGATTTCGGCTGTATATTCTTTCATCGCAGGGAGCTGCCCAGTGATGTAGTAAGTAGTAATCAGGCAAGAATCGTGTCTTCGGTAGCGAAGTCAATTGATCGTGGGCTGGAAGTTATTCGAGTGGGCTTGGTGCTGGTTTTGTCTGAGAGAATGTCCGAGGTCGAGGTCGTGCATAGTACATGGATATATTTCTATAGCTCACCAGCCTGTACGACCCGGGTCAATTGAACAATGAGACCGCCGGAAAGCAGATCACTGGCACAACAAAAACCAAAACCAAGTTCCTGCAAACGAGCTATATTTCTCCTACTAATCGTCTTTACTGGAAATTGCAAATACAGAAGAGACGGACGTGTAACGCGATTCCACGCAATTACAAAATACCCTAACTGTGTCGATTTCAGTGTATTTATTCTCTTTGATTCTGTTATATTGCATAGGAATACATGTGCCCATGCGTACTGGGCAAGGACAGGGTTGGGTATCTTAAGATAGTCGCTAGCTTAGTTCGGTATTCAATGAGCAGAGGCCAGGAGTAGGTAGGTGGCGGCTTTGGTTGGGTTCCTAGAAAGCTAGGACCGGAGGGGCAAGGATGGGGCGCAATTTGGGATTTGATCGATGGTAGCGGGGGGGTTTGTACGGCCACCATAGCTTGGTTAGTTGCTGTTCGACTCGGCTGGGGAGTCGGGCGCAGGGAGCGGGAAGCCGTCGCCGTGGACGGCGCCTGCGGCTTTGGAAAAGCCCTCCCTGGCGAGCATGGTGTTCAGCACGGCGCAGTTGTATGCTGCCTCTCCCGGTGGTACGACGATGAAGATATATGTATTGTCCGTGAAGCGGCCGAGGAAGACGTTGAACTGAGGTGTTTTGGTATGCATGACGACGAACCCGGCGGAAGCGGGTGTTGTGTGTGTGTTGCGGGCGGCACAGTGCTTGAATGCCTTCATGATGTTTGATAGCCGCTCATGGCGGTCGTAGATCGGATTCAAATCGCCTATTTCCGACGAGACTGAGGTAACTGTGAGGAAGGTCGAGCGCTCAAAGAGGATTACTTCCTCGGCGTCGATGCGCTTGGCGAAGGCGTGTAGGAATCGCTCAATGACGGTGAGGTTCGGAATGAGTTTGTGGACTATTCCCGCCCAGGCCTTGTATAGGGACTGGTCCCAGATGCTGCTCCCGAAGGTGTCGATGATGAAGTGTTCTGTGCGACTTCGGATGAGGGCGGAGCGCTCTTCGTAGATGCGCTGTCGGTGCTCGGCTTGGATGAGGTCAAGCTTGTGGACGAGACAGAAGACGTAGGCGTGCGGGCTGTATTCTCTTAATGCGCCGATGATAGCCATATATGTGTCGAGGTCGCGCTCGACTTCGCGCGACTCAATGTCGAAGACGTAGATTAGGACGGCAACGTCGGAGAAGATGTTCCCTCGTTGGGAGGCGAGGTAGGTCTCCATGAAAGCGTCTTGCCTGGCAGCAAGACAGTTAGATTGCGGTTCGGGACCTGACGTACGAATGAACAACAAGATAGGGTACTCACCCTCCACAATCCCAGAGATTCAGAGTCAGGTTCCCCATGAACTTGACATGGCTATGCTCAACGTCAATTGTCGCACCCAGCCGCCGCACGTCTTTGGCAACATAATTGCTGAATATGATCGATCGCATAGACGACTTCCCCGAGCCACTCTTGCCCATCAAGAGGACCTTTCTCTTCTTCTTCCGGCCATCCATCGTTGTCACTCAGTTGGAGATGTCCTCGGTTCGACCGGTACCCCGCAGCTGCCGCCCAAGAGGGAAACGGCTCTTGTAAGGGGGCAGGTTCGGCATTCGATGAGTCAAGTTTCCATTGGTGTCTCAGTAAGTAAGTTTCGAGTGCAGTTCAGTCAAGAAAATACCCTCACGCAGTTCGAGCATGCATGCGTTGGAGAGGGATCACTGGACCAGCCTCGTCATATCGTCGTACTGCCGGCCCAACTATGTTCCGGCACATCACGTGTATACTTCGTATGTGTATGTCCTGCCTATCCGTAGTCTAGTATGGCCTGGCCTAGACCCTGTACAGATATGGATAGTATAAGTTCCTGGCTATATGTAGGTAGGATCCTTGCACAACTAGCCTACCTACCTAGTACGGATAGATCGTGTTTGGATCCGAGCCTGGTCAACACAAGTGAGAAGAACATGAGGTGGTCTTCCTAATCTATCTAGAGAGAATAGATACATAGCTTTTGGTACATGGTGAAAGGTTTATGCATGTATGCATGTATGTGCGATGCCAATGCGAGTCCAAGTCCAAGTCAAGTGAGAAGATTCGAGTATGAAGACAGAACATGACGAAACATGACTATGAGACGGAACAAACAATGGACATGCATGCCAGAAAATGAGAAAGAAAATGAAAATGAAATTGGACGAGAGAGAAACAGGTAGGGTAGATATCAACAGCAACATCAACGCAGCGCTAGTAAATCAACATCAACATCGCATCACAACACAAGGGAGATCTTAGTCTAGTCTTTCCAATCCGATCCAATCCAATCCAACAAACCAGTTTGTCTATGGATATCCACCAAGGAAACGGTAAAAGATCTATTGGCTACCGGCGGGCCTCATGAACTTCGGCCACCGCTCCGCATCCGGGATCGGAACGCGGCCGATGTTCTCATCCAGGTCAAGGATCAGCTTGAGCGCGTTCCGGCTCCGCAGGTACGGCAGGGGCTCCTTCGCGACGGGGACGCCAACGCCCGGCTCGACCTGGCCGGTCGGCGACACCTCGTGGTCAGTCCCGGGCATGGGCAGCCACTTCTGCAGGACCTCGTACGCGGCCAGCGTGAAGCCGAACTGCGGGGACGAGCGCAGGATGCGCGCGGGCCCGCCCTTGAAGAACGCCTTGAAGCCCTCGTCGCGGAAGATCGTGACGGCGGCGTGGCGGAGGCCTGTGTACGCTTTCTCGCCCTTGCGCGCTTCGACCTGCAGGCGGGTCTTGATCACGTCGCAGGGGGTTGTTAGGTATGCGGCGGGCATGCCGGCGATGGCGCCGGCGGTCAGCAGCTGCAGGACGCCGAGCTTGTGGGTGCGGGTTTCGCCGAAGAAGTCGGTTTTTAGGTGCGAGTAGGTCGGGAAGTAGATGGCGGAGAAGGGGACGTCGCGGAGGAGGCAGGCCGAGGCGCCCTTGTACAGGCCGACGAGGCCGAGATTCTTGACGATCCAGAGCGCGGAGCGGCGCGGCGCGGCTTCGACGCCGACGTTCTTGGCAATTTCGCCCTGCACTTGTAGGCGGATCTTGACGATTTCAAGGGGGTTGGTGAAGACCTGTCATGTCCTGTTAATTGATTGTGCTTTCATTGGTAGAGGTGTACGTACGACTTGGCAGGCACCAGCGGTACCACCGGAAAGAACTTCCTGCCACGTGTGGATCTTGCCGTTCTGCTTGCCAGAGAAGTATCCACGGACAAGATCGTTGACGGTGAGCTTGATCGCCTTCTCCGGAGCAACACCGATCAGCTGGGGAATGACACCGGAGTACAAGCCAGTGAAACCCTCGTTCCGGATGACCTTGCGCGCGCAGTCGAGCGAGTTATTGTAAAGACGCTCGCCCACACGGTTGGACCGCTGGTTCTGCATGCGCGTCTTGACGAGATCGATAGGGTAGACCATGAACGCGCCAAACGCACCCGCCAAACTGCCTAGCGCGAAATGGTGGACAGACTCCAGAACACCGTGCAGAACAGACTTCCCTGCATCCGCCGCCTTGTGCGCAGCATCCGACGCAGTCGAGATTGCCTGCCCCGCGGCAGCAACCGGAATGCGCCACGACGCATCAATGACCTTGGAGAAATCCTTCTGCGAGAGACGACCCGACGGCGCATCAAGCCCGGCAAAGTGGAACAGGATATCCGCCTCCATAGGCGTGAACAGCGAAAAGCGCGTAACGCGCGCCGCCGCATTCAGGAAATCTGAGCGCGTAATCTTGCCATCGTCGCTCTTATCCGTCGCCTCGCGGATAATCAAATCGATCATGTCCATCTCCCGCATGACATTTTGGAAGGCACGCACAGTCGCGTACGAGATCTTCGTTCCCGTGGAGATGTTGCACAGGCTGGGCAGGTGTTCCAGAACATAGTCCGACAGCTTGTGCTTCGAGGTCTCGAGAATGATACGCTGGAAATCCTCCGGCTCGATGTACCCGTCGCCGTCCTTGTCGAACACGTGGAAGGCCTGCCGGATGCGCTCGCCTTGCAAGCCTCGCAGCATCTGCGCGAACTGCGGATATGTCATGTCGTGCCGGGCTTTGGTCTTGCCTGTGTACAGAGCCGCCCACTCGCTGTTCCAGTCAAAGGGTATGCTCTCCGCGGTCTTGTTCTCGTTGTACAGCTTCTGGAAGGTCTCCCACTTGACCGTGCCGGTCCCGTCGGTGTCGAACAGCCGGAAGGCGATCTCGTACTCAGCGTCGGGCTTCGCAAGCAAGTTCTCGAAGGTGGCCCATTCGTGGATGTTGATTCGGCCGGTCCGGCGGCTGTCGGCGACTCTGAAGAGAATGCCGTAGTGTTCTCGTTTGATTTTGTGCTGGGGATGGAGGTCAATTGGAATTGCTTCTAAGGTATGACACACATCTGGTTTGACTCACGTAGTCCTCGTGCTTGGGGGCAATCGCCTCGACGAAGTCGGCTTCGGTCATGTACAGCTCACCGGTGGCCTCATCCTTGCGGGAGTGTTTGAGGAAGTTGGTCTTGTTCTGCTGGGACAGAGTCGGCTCGTCGACGGGGGTGCCAACCAGCGACTCTTTGACAGCTTCCTTGACGCTTGTCATGGTCATAACGCAGGTGTGAAAAAAGTCTATCCTCTATGCGAGAGAAGCAGTCTAGCGGAACCAAAAAGAAATAAGAAATAAAAGTAAAGACCGACGCAGCGAGCGGAACACAAACGGGGCACCCGACAAAGGGAAGGGGTTGGGAGAGGAGAGGAGAGTCAAGAGTCAGAGCGAGACGGAGACCAGAGAGTGAGGTGTGGAGAAGGAGAAATATTACGGGGAGAGCGAGATCAGCACGGCCACCATAGAAGAGTCTCTGTGTCTACGAGATAGAAATTTCATCAGGTGATGCATGGCAATACAATGATCTAATAATAATTACAGAACGTGGCCAACTTGCTTTTTCCGTTGAGTTTGCTCAATAACAGTGCCCGAGCTGGGTAAAAAATCTTTTTGTTATTTGCCCCTTGCCCTTGTCCCAGGCCAGATACTCCGTACAGCAATCGGATAATAGCGCCAGCGGCAGACCCAGGGATCCCTCCCTCATCCCTGCCAGCACGAGCAGCACCGCACGCACCGCAAGAACTGCTCCAGTCCCGGCATCGGCTTCGATGCGAGTCCCCAGGTCACGAGCTCACCGCCCCTCGATATTACCCGATCGTACGCCCCAAGAGACCTCGGACTTGACGCCGACATTGTCGTCACCCAGTACTAATATGCTACTCGATATTACTATGTGACATCAATAGTCAATGCACTCTGGCTCATCTTATGGTATTTCCAGCAGTGTTTTGTCAGCGACAGCAGCAGATAAAGTACTATGAGTATGTAGAGTATAGACGCAGTCTCCGTGGACTTACACTCGTAATACACATATGTAAGTTCTCCGCACCGCTCGGCAAACTCCGGAACCGCGTGAGGGGATACTGAGGAGAAGGAATCGCCCTGTCCCAAGTTTCTCACCGAGCCGGCGGCCAAGGTCACTAGCTCAGGTAGGGCTGCACATTGAACATGGGGTGATGTGCTCGGATCGGATCCTGCCCGGCGTGCTAATGTTTACCTAGCTTGGTATGCCGAGATTCTCCAACTCCAGCACTAACACTACCATCGGACCTCACGCGGGGTAATTATTGAATCGGCAATCATATACCATCTAGACTAAGCTGGTTGCTGCCTCCAGATGATTGACAGATATCGCGATGTCAATAATGTCGCTGTATTGGTACGGATATATATACAACCTAGGGCTTCTCCAGCCGCAGCAGACGAAAGAGCAGCCTTTCTACCGGCAAAAGGTACAGCATGACCCAGTTGAATCGGTACGCGAGCAGAACCACGCACGCCCCGACAACCGCATCGAGGATGAAATGATTTGCCGTCGCGACGATTGTAAACGCCATGAGCATCGGCCATAATGGCGCAATGGCCCGTAGATACCAGTGCGGGCTGAACCGGATCAGACACAGCGCGATGAACATCGAGTTGCCGAAGTGCAGCGAGGGCATGGCGGCGATTGTGAGCTGGAACTTGTTCTGCGTCCACGCAGACCCGCCGTGGTTGCTGTGCAGCACATCGATGAACCCGTATTCTTCTGGGAGGAGACGGGGAGGGGTGCATCTCCAGAAGGTGATGATGGCGAAGGCGATGACGTTCTCAAAGGCCAGCGTCCGACGAATTGCCTGGAAAGTTTCGCGCTTCAGACATGTGTAGGTGTAGGCGAAGAAGATCACCCCAAGCACAATGTGCGAGTAGTACACACGGGCCAGGATGGGCATGAGCCAGTGCGCCTTGTTGAGGACGAATCTTTGGATCGCTAGCTCGGCGTCAATGTGGAGGATATGTTCCAGTGAGAGAATTTGAAGAGCATGGCGTTCGGCTCTGGCAAAGATGGCGTCATGGCCGCTGATGGCTCGCGCGGAGACGGCGCGCAGGCCTTGGTATACCTGCACTTTGTGAGTCTCCCTCATTGGAACCTGTCAACCATAACGCACCCAGTATATAAGCAGCCAGTACCATATCTCTATGAGGAACGGATAGCGTGCGAGGACCCGGGATTGGATTGTGCGATTGTTTCCAAAGGATCGGAAGTACCTATCTTCATTGGCATTTTTCGCGACAGCGGGTTCCGGGAGCAAGGGCGATTCAATGTTGGGGGAATCTGAAGGACTGACGGGTCGACGACGACGCCGGTTGTATAGGGTCGTGGCAGTGAAGATAGCAGCGATGGCTTGTGAGAGCAGAGTCGGTCAGCATCCGGTAAGACAGGGGAGGCTGGAAAAGAACGATACTCACCTCCAGGTTCGAGAAAGTTCTTGAAGGCGCCCATGGTGTGGTAGGAATACGAAGAATAGAAGTAAAGATGGGATGGCCGTCCACGGTGTAGAATAGGAAGGAAGGTAGTGACCGCGGACGAGGCAGACGGTACATAAGAATGGGAACGACATAGGCGGAGCAAAGGGCGCAGGTGCCGTCATCAAGGCGATGGGCCCCATTCTGGGTTTGGTGCCTGTGCTTGTGCTCCCCTGCCTATTCTTTGTCTCAGCCTGAGTTGTACAACTCTATTTGGAGCGATGCTGCTCGTATCCTTCATTCCTCATCTTCCTTCAGCCTCGTCAAGCATAGCCATCCTGACAGGTCATACGACCAGTTGCCAATTCACCTCAGCCCTGCAGATCCGCGGTCAGGCTCCAACATCCGAGCTCTCCGGACCCTCGTCATCAGTCGCACACGAGCTCAGCCTCCCGAATAATCCAGGTCAAGCGATTGGCTGCAGCTATGCGAAAGCGGGCTGGGCTTGAAGAAGCAATCAAGTCTATAGGAGAACTGGGGCTCCAGTTCCAAGGTTGGCAACTTGGCGTGAAGGTTCCTTGATCAGATCAGATTGCAAGGCCGCTACTCCAGTTCCAGTAAGAGCGACTCCACTTCTTCTATCAAGCACTGGCCAAGCACGCGACAGTAGACGGAATGATACCTCGATTCTAAGCCACCACTTACTACATACATTCCTATTCTTTTCTGCTATTCTGTTTTCCCATGCTCGCGCTAGAGAATGTACTCTGCACATCAACGCCATACATGCAAATGCCTCAAGCTATATACCTTTTATCCGGGTCCTGTGTATTCATGGATCATGGCAGTCCGTGCGTCAGAAGCACGAGAACGAGTATAACAGGTGGGCCACCGACAGAGAGAGAAACGAGGAGTCATCAGTCATCAAACCAAACCGAGGGGATATCTAATAGAATCGAATTGGGGAAATAAACCAAGGGAAATTGGAAGGAAATGGAAAAGTATAGATGACGAATGTTTATGCGCTCAGCCGCTGGATGAATTGCTGAAATGACACGTTAGCAAAATAACACAACAGGACAGGTACAAGTCAACCTACCGGGAAGAACTGCCGGAAGCCCCTCAGGTCCAGCCGGCTCAGTGTCCCCACGTACTCTTCCACGAGGTCGCCCCCCATGCCCATGCCGGGCAACTCGCGGCCCCGAAGGTACTCGAGATACTCCATGCCCGTCTTACTGTATATGGTCCGCTGCAGGCCTCCCGCTTCAGCGAGCACCTGCTTCGCCTGCGCATCTTTCGAGTTGAAAGAAGGGGTGGCCGGCAGGGCCCAGCATAACGGGGAGAAGCGCGTAATCATGAACTGGCCGAAGCCCGGGAGCGCGACTTGTGTTGTGCCGGATCCGTTTGCGGCTGCTGGTGCAATATCCGGACCGCCCCAAGCGCTGGCCATCCTCGACAGCACGCTGAACGCCATCTTCGCGGTTGTAAAGTCTTCGGCGTCTTTGGCGAAGTGCTCAATGGTCGTGATGACAGTGTCGAACATGGGTTGGTTTCCTGTTATTCATCAGTAAAACAACACAATACTAGCAGTCGAAAAACTTACGCTCGCTAATGATGACAGCCCCCAGATCATTGTTCAACACAGCCAGCAGAAAGTTGAGATACTCCCGCTTAAGCTCCGCCAGGTGGATCTCGTCATCAGTGCCCGAGGGCGCTTCCGCAATTCCACCAAAGACCCGTTGCAGGAATGGCATCAAGAGAGCATCAAGGATGTTGTAGATTTCACCCTTGAATCCAAAGATTACCTGATCAAGCAATCGCAAAAACAACGCCATCTCGTCCCGCGACGACGTTTGCGTTAGAAGACCGTCGATCCATCGAGGAAGCTGTGGAAGGATACGGGATCCAAGCACGCCGATAAGTCGCGAGAACGCAAATCGAGAAGCGGTTCGAATGTCGAATGAGGCCTTTAGCGACTCCAAAGCAACCAGGGTAGCTTCCGACACTTGGCTGAATGCCTCTGACACTTCCGGCGCGGGGAGCTGTGCGGTAGGCGAGGTAGTACCGGGCTGCCAGTCTGAGAAGCCCCTGGCGAGTGTACCAAGAGCCATAATGTCGTGGTGTATTTGCAGCATGGCGCGGGCGTCCCCAGACTTGGCCGGGCCTAGGTTCTTTTCCATATCAACAAACACCGGAGATAGCACGGACTGAGCATAAAGAACCTGCTTGTCCGCGGGGATGGTAGGAATCGAGCAGATGATACCAACCGCTTCGAATAGGTACAATTGACTGTTGAAAACAGCATCAGCGGACCCTTCGTGATCCTCGGAGGACATTTCATCCCCGTCGGAGCTCTCAGAGGGAAGTTCCGCCTGGATGACCAGCAAATCACTCAATGCCTCAACGACCGTTTGAGCGACATTGTCAATGTAGGCACGTAGCTGCTTGACAAGACGCTGGAACAAGTACCATGCTCGTGTTTTGACCTTCTTCATCGGGTGATGGGCAAGCTGGAGGAAGGATTCGAGAACACCAGGAATCAGATGGCTATGGGCGTGGAAAAATGAAGTGTAACGAACACAGATTTCCATGTACTGCAACTGCGTCGCTGGGTGGGTAAAGGATCGGATGTCGGACTCAACCATGCGCGACATCATCTCGATCAGTCTTTCCGCAGATGGACTGCTAGGCTGCCCCTTGTTGTAAAGACTTCCGCTCTTGGTAGCAGCGTCTCCAAAGAGGTACATCTCATGCAGCGCAAGATCCAAATCCCTCCAGTCCAGTTGGGCACCTGGTTGGCGTATGTTCTCGAATGTAGTCGCCACGACTTCAGAAACTGCTTCTATGTACAGTCGCTCGTCGACAGCGGCAACAATCTGCTGCAGGGTTCCGAGCCGCTTGCGGAGCTCCTGGAACTCGGCCTCGTCGGTTTGATCGTCATCATCGCCCCAGGACGCAGTCTCGTCGTATCGCATTTTCTGGATGATCGCCTTGAGAATTGGAAGAAGGATGGAAGAGTGTTGAGAAGCAACGGAGGGGTTAACCTTCGCAATCTTGCGCAGATACGAAAGCAGGTCGCTCACACAGGGAATGACAGTGGAGCAGACTTCATCGTACTCGTCGGAAAAGTAGCGCAGTATGTGAGGAAGGAAAACCTGCAACAGACCATTGGCTTTCTCCTTGCATTGGGCGGACGCTGTATCCTGCTCCAAAACGCGAACAATATCAAGCACCGTAGTGTTGACGAGCTTCGCGACTGTCTCGGCGAGATCAGTATCGTACTTGGACGTAAAACGGTTGGCGAAAAGAGGAGGGCTGGACGAGATTTGAGCCACCACGTTATCGAGATTCAAGAACGCAATCATGTCGATCTTGTCTTCGGCCTTCATCTTCTTGCCAATAATCTCCGTAAAAACATCAACAGCGGCATCCCGCACCTTGTCCTCCCCTTCACGAAGCTCCGCCTTTTGCGCGCGGCTAAGCTGCTGAAAGAGTAGGTCCAGCATGGTCTGGTTCACCACCAAACCAATGTCAATCCAGCTTACCCAGCTTCCAACGGCCTTCAAGCACATCTCAACGATGAGATCATTGCCATCCACCCACTGCGACAGAATCTCCTGCCACGAACTAGCGATCTTCTGCATATCCCTCACCCGGATCAAGTCCTTCAGCGCGTTCGCCCGGTCCTGTTCCGCGCGCGACCGAGACAACAGCACATCACCAATCTCATCATGTATGGAATTAATAACACGCAGGTAGAAGACAATACCAAGCGGGTTGTCCCGCGTCGTGCTAGAGGGCGACTTGTGCGTAAGGCTCAGGAAATCGTCAAAGAAGGACTCCCACCCATTTCCGTAGAGCGCGGAGAAGAGGAAGGTGATAGTCTGCGCGATCTTGTTCTGGATGTTGGGCGGGTCGGGGTTCGTGCCCTCCCGGCCGTACACCTGACGCAGGTATCCGAGCAAGCCGTCCCGGACGAACCCAAGCGACTGGAGATCAATTAGGCCGGCCTGGGCTGCGCTGGTGACGACCTCTAACGATACATGGCGGACGATGTGAGACTGGGGCGGGTCTTTGGTGAAAAGGGAGAGGCAGACCTGCCAGCCTGAAGGATCGGAGCGGAGTTGGTTGAGGTATTCGAAGGCTTGGGCTTTGAGGGTGCTGTCGGAGGTAGGGTTCCCGGCGATTTCTATGGCGTTTGCTACCTGCCAGATTAGACGTCAGTTAGATTTGGCGGCGTTTTCAATATGAGGCTGCAAAACAGGACATGCGTCATGGGCGAAGAGGGGCACACGAGGGGACGGCGGGGTTTGGGATCTCGAAGGATTTCTTTTTCCTTGCTCCAATGTCTTCGGAATAAAGTGCCTTATTCCTCAAGAAGTGAAAAACAACTCTGCAGGAGTCCTTACCTGCTCTTCCATGGTCGAACCGGCCGGGGCTGCCTTCAGAGTCTTTGCGGGTCTCCGAAAGCGAAAAATATCACGAGGGAGTTAAAAAGTAGCTGTAGTCAAGCGTAGATTCGGAGATATTCGAGATGGCGGCAGATGGTCATATCATTTGAAGAAATCAAACGGTTTATTGGCTCATGGCTTGTTCGTTTGTCTCAGGGAGCGATACAGGTAGCGGTGGACTGAAGATTGATGGAGAGTCAGAGTCACTGAAGTTGGGCGGTGGTTTCGGCACCTTTGCTTTGACCAACAAGGCAGTGTCCAGCAAGGAGACGGGCTATTCTCGTCGCAGACGGAGCTACCTGCCTAGAAGCGGACAAATTCGAGCATGTGTTTATTCAAGAATACAACTACTGTACAGAATGCGCTTGGTATAATTTTCTCTTATTTTTGTGACTTTGTGTGTTGGCTGTCGTGTCTGACCAAAGCGGCAGAATGTGGCCTTGGCTTTCAGGCACAAAATATATAAACAAAGGTCGGCCCTAACAAAGAGGAGTGGATCTTGTGATGTGATGACGAAACTTTGCATATTTGCATTCGAAGTCTTTAGGCTTGGAATTGGCCTGTATATAATATAGGTATGCTGTTGGAAAGAGGTTCATATCGAGCCAACTTGGTTTGCTGTCGCTCAGTTGGATCTAATGTACAAGTATGGTACAAATGGTGTGCATATATACAAAGTAGTATACTCAGGCAGCCGTCGCCTGTGCGTATCGCCTGAGGGAACGCTGATGACAGCCTCTATCAACGTCTTGAGGTATTGATTCCGCAGATCTCTAGTTGGCAACAGACGGAGGGTGATACAAACGGCTGATTAAACTCGAGATGAGTCGTCTTGTGAGTAGGCAGCAAGCTAATTGATGGACAATTAGTTTGATTGGAGCTGCTGGATAAGCACTGATGACATGTCCCTTAGATATACATCTATGTGCAGGGCCATTCAACCGCAGAGCTCCGCTATCCGACAAAGTCTGTAGGTGGGAGGTAAGTGCGCAGCCACGAAAAATGTAGCTTAGAAAAAGCTGGGCTTCCGTTTCGCCTCATTGTCTTTTGCCGTCGACTGGTCTGCCTTGTCGACTGAGGGCGCAACGGGGTCTTTAGTTGCCAGTTCCTGGGTCGGTGTTTCTGCCTTTGCTTTTTCTTCCGCAGCGCGCTTCTGCTTTTGGTGCCAGAGTGAGTCTTCCCGTTCAATCTCTCTCAACACTAGACAACAAAGATCAATTAGCATTTATCTACCAAGCACAGAGCCCACATCAGAAGCCGAACAAACCTTCATCCCATTCCCGTTCAACACTCTGATCACCCGTGCCGAGCATCTTCTCGACGTCCACCTCCTCACCCCTCTGCACCTTCCCAATAACTTCTTTGAGTAGTTTGATCTTTGCATCAGTGCTGCGCAAGTATGAGTTATACTCGTTTTTCAGCGCGATCATTCGAATGGCTTGCGAGCCGATCAGTATGAAGATGATGATGTAGAACGACGCTGGGTTCCATTCTTTTGACTTTTGGGAGGAGGAGGATGGCGCGGATCGGTCGCGGAATGACTTTGGGATCAAAGAGGTCCAGAGTGAGGGCTGGGCGATTTTGGGAAGATGTTCAGCTGTCAGGCGTGTGCTGTATGGAGATGTTCTTGTCCGGGAGAGGAGTGGTGATTGTGAAAGGAGTGTAGCAGCCGTGGAGGGAGTGTTTGTCCGTAGTCGGGAGAGGAAGCGCGTAGATTTCATGGTGAGGGAGGTCGTGATATGACGGTGCGTGACGATGAGATTGTGAGCAAGTCAAGTCGAAGTCGAAGACCAAGTTCGGATATGCCGCCGATGCGGATAGTCTTTTACTGCCTGGAAGCCGAGGCAACAAGGTCGGGGGATCAGGCAAAAGTATAGGCCAACACGCTAAGCCACATCTATCGCCGTTGCTGCGACAACGCGCCCATGGATCTCGCCGGGCGGACTCCCGACTCTGTCATGTCTTCAATTCAAGGTGAACGGCATCATACCCAAGACATCACTAACCGACAGGCTCAGACTCATGATATAGCCTATAATGGCAGTTACATCCTTCCCGACCGATTCCCCTTCTTCCTCTCATATGGAATCGGTAAAGCAGACGGTGCGCTCCACGTCAACATGCTCGGCGGCCACAGTGTTGTCGCTCCAAACACTCTTCCGGAGCGCAGGGGAGGCTGAATCGACACTGAAAAAAACTGCACGAGGGGCGAAAGCTACAATTACGAGCACAACCGCTTCATCACGAGCGAAGACCACACGAACGAGAACGGCGAGTACGAGCACGACGAGATCGAAAACGCCTAGCCAGGATGCGACTTGTCTTACGGACGCGCGGTTATCGAATCAAGAGAAACTAGTCCTTGCAACAGAAGTTTTCAACACGACGCTGAAGACGCTTTCTGATGCCGTGAAGAGCGCGACATCGACTTCGAAGGACAAGAAAGAGGCTACTCCGATTAAACGAACAACAACAAAAGCACGGGCAAAGACGAGCCGAACTGAAGTAACAGACAGTGACAATGGCGTATTGGCGGTAGCAGAGTGCGCGCGGTTATCACTCTCATGTCTGCGGATGTTGAGAACAGACGCCGCAGCGGAAGGGGGATTGCCAAGTCTGCAACTGGAACAAGGTGCCTGTGTGCTGGCGGGCAGGCTGCTTGCTCTGGGGCTACAGGATGCGGCATATAAAGAGTTGAGAGGGCTCAAGAGGAGGATCCAGAGTTATCTTGATGGGTTACCCGCTGGGAAGAAGAGGGCGGGCAAGGAGGCTACGGACGGTGAGGATGAAGTAGCGAAGGAGCGGATGTCAGACCTTTTATCGTTCACAGATGTTGCGAGTGCTCGGTCGGTGCATGGCCTGCTGGTCTCATTCCAGTCGAACGCCCTGCGTCTTATCGCTGCAGAGAAGCGACCGGCAACCGTACAGAAAGTCGTGCCTTCGCTGCAGTTAACGGATGAAAGCAGCCCGGCGAATGTGATACTTGCCGCCATTGAGTCAGGCGCGCTCAATAAAGATAAAGCCGCGGTTCAGCTTCAACTATTGTCAAGTACGGTCCTGTCCTTATCCTCGGGTGTCAGCACGACGAAGGAGCGATTGAGACCTAGTACGGCTCTTACTTTACAACTGCTATCGCTCGAGATCCGATGTATGTCCTGGAGGCTTTCCGGACACGTTTGTGAGGACACCAAGGAAATGTGGGACCCTCTTGCCAGATATACCGGGGCTTTTGCGCAGGCCACCAAAAGCATCGAGAAAGCTGAATTTGCATCCATCTACAAGATCATTGTCCGACTGCAGTCCGCCTTCGCGAAGACTCAGAACCGTACACCCAAACCCACCGACAACCTGTCAGTAGCTCGAATTGCGACCATTTTGGGACAGCTCGCCCAGGATGCAGGGTGCTACATTGAAGCCTTGCAGCTCTTTACCGAATCTCTCAACCCACTTTCAAGCGGCCAGTGTCTTGGTCTGGCTACGGTCCGGTGCAAGATCGCGGGCCTTCATTTCCAGGCCGTAAGATCATCCGTAAAACTACCAGGTGATATTTCAGATGCCGTTTCCGACGCGACAACTGCACTTGGCCTACCGCTCAAAGGGAGCACCCATGACCTGGACGAACTACTGGTACAGGCGGCAAAACTGAAGAAGCTCGCCATGGGCTGGTTCGGCGAAATGATAGCCAAAGAACGAAGCTCAGACTCCGAAAACGCCACCTTTGCCCAAATTTGTGAATATCTCGGCGGCTTTGTACGCTTCTTGCGCCGGTATATTGGGCGCCGACCCGCGGACGACGAATTGAACGACCAAATAACATTTCAGAAACGAATCGAGGCGGCGCAGAGCATTGTACTTGCAGCAGTGGACTCAGTCGTAGCGATTGGAAAGCTATCTCTCATGTCGCAACGCCCGGTTTGGGACGAGGTAGTGCCCACGCTGCTCGACTGCCAACGCCTTCTCTCGACCATTGCGCCTTTTGAAGAGACTGAAGAGGCTGCAGCCGACTTTATTGGCGTGGCGCTTGTGAAGCTGTCCAACCTTTTTTGGTCGCGGTATCTTAAGGAAAAGGAGGCCGGGAGGAGTGCGCGTGAGCTTCTGCCCTTGTTGAAGCAATCTGCCAACCTGCTCTCTGGATGCTCACCTTCTCAACGGACCACCGGCTTCGCTCCACTGAAGTACGAACGACTAGCGCATACCTATGTCGAAGCAGGCATAGCCTCTGAAGCTGAGCTCGCGTTTTGCCAGTCCATTAACGACCATATTACTGCCGGAGCCCTGGATAAGATTACCTCCACGGAAGGTTTGTTTCCCCCCCAGATGAACCAGGATTTGAAGAGAAGTGGATTTACGCTGGGACGCGTACTCTCTGCGTATTTGAAGGTGAAGTTGAGGAATAGACGGTCGGCGGTGGATGAGATCTTTGACGACGTGACGCTTTCCTCGATTGAAAGAGGCCACATCCTTGAATGGCAGCTGGGCATACTGACCGACATACACGGCACTGCGAACAATGACAACGTTTTCCAATCAGTTTTCACCGCGGTCGTGACGAGGCTCTTGGAAGTATACCCAGCCGAGCAGCACCCGCTTCGTCGACTGCGTGTTGTGCTTTGCGGGCTGCGATTTGCTCTGGAGCAGCCAGGATGCCTGGATCCGCCGTTGCTTCAGCAACTGATTGAGGAAGGAAAGGAAGGTTTGGATGATGACGAATACCAGCAAGATGACGATATCAAGTCTCTAGCTGCCTACATCAAGATTTCCATTCGCCTCACACTTGGGCTTCAACAAGGCAGCCTCGGATCCGAAGATCTGGAGATGATTGTCTCGACCTGGTCCTCGATCGTGCGTTTCTGTCGCGATCTGAATTCGCTCGTATCGTGTGTCGGCAATGTCGACTACCTGCTTCTTCAGATGAAAGCGGTTGTTGATTATACGGAAATCCACGGGCTCTGGAAATTTCAGCTGTCCACACTGGAGCTTGTGCTGCGTGTCACCGAGCTACACGGAGCTGAGACGTTCTCAGAAGCCATCATCGTTCTTTCTCGCCTAGTCCTCCAGTATTGCCGCCTCGGGTCCTGCACAAAGGCGCAATCTCTCCTGAACCGAGCAGATGGTTATATTGTGAAGCATGAGGTCTCCTGCCTCGCGCGATTGTCGTACGAATTGGCTCGCGTGGGATTTCTTCTCGAGACGGGCGACAACCAGAAAGCGGCGAGCGTTCTTTCCGCAGCTAGGATGATTTACGAGAAGCACCAGTCGACAGAGGACTTGAACACTTGTTCCGTGTTGACAAAGATTGCTTGGGAACGGTTAGTTGCGGATGCTGCATTCATGAGCTCACGCTTGTCATTCGCTCAAGGGTCGATCAAGGATGCTCTCTACTTTGCTAAGTTGTCGGTCAGACTAAACTGTAGGATTTGGGCCAAGGTTGAAAAGCTCGCTCAGAAGAAGCAGGAACGGGCAGTGGCCGGCGACAGTTCTGAACTCGAGATTGTCGTCGAGGGCATGGCGAAGCTTGAAGTGTCGCGAACGTCGTCTACGTACTCCCAAGGGGCCCCGTTCTGGCCACATATTGGATCCCACCACAGCTCGTTGCTCCATCTTGCGACCTTGTCAGCACACCACGGCCTATTCCAGGATGCAATATACTACGGAGAACAAGCGCTGAAGATTAACAAGTCATTGAATGCTAACGTCCGGCTAATTGCTTCGCAAGCGCATCTTGGCTCCCATTGGATTCTTGGTGGGCATGTCACTGAGGGCCAGAAGCTGCTCGAATCTGCCAAGGAACTGTCTGGGCTATTGGAGGGTAGCATTGAGCTTGTCTCGCTGCGTTTGAGTCTCGCGGCTCTTTACAGGGCAGAGGGGGATTATCGCACCGAGTATCGCACGCTACGTGAAGCCGAAAAGTTGTTGGGTGGACTGTTTGAGACTCAGGCAGATTCACCCAGTGTGCCTGAACTGGAGGATAAAATGGACAAACTGCGCATTCGGCCGAAAAGCAGGTCGACGAGACAAACAGCCGCCGTGGCAACGAGAAGAACCCGCAGCGCAACAACATCTACGTCAGCACGAAGCACGCCGAAGCCGTCTCCAGCGGAACCAAACTCCGTTGATTCAAATACTCTACTTGACGTTAAGAGCGAAATTCTTCGGCAACAGGCGGCATCTTTGCGCGCACAACGCGAGTTTGAGAAAGCTTCCAGCCTGCTCAGCGATGCCCGGAAGTTTGCGGTGACTAGGGATAGCAAGATATCGGTGCATATTGGTGAAAGTGAACACTTGCTTGCGGACGCCATCCGCAACTTCGCAAATCATGCAGTATACTGCGTTCTTCCAGAGTCAACCATCTCATTACCTTCTTTGCAACCTAAGGCTGTGAATGAAGCCCCCAGCAAATCCGCGAGCCGCCGAACGAGAGCGCCCACCCGCGGAACACGATCCAAGGCCCAGCCGGCAGCAGAGGATTTCTCTGTTATGCTGTCCAAGGCCGGCGACTGTTTGAACGACATTTTCCAGACTGCTACTCATCTCGGATCTACCCTGGACAGCCACTCGGCCTCGCGGCTCATGAGCCGTATCTCGATGCTGTCTCATGTGACTGCGTCCCAGAACCAGGTCTCGTGGCCGCAGTCCCCAGCCAACATGAACGAAATCGGCCGCATTGGCGCATTTGCGAGAGAACGCGCCGCGATTCGGATTGACAAGGAGCTGGCGGATTACTGTGACCCGCTGCTGTGGCCGCGCTCGGGACTGGAGTCGGATGAGGTGGGCTCTGACTTCACCGCAGACTATGTCGACATTCTTCCCGACAATTGGAATGTTCTTTCTCTCTCGTTAAGCGCAGATCGAACTGAGTTTGTCGTGGCGCGACTGCACCAAGGCCGCTCTCCTTTTCTATTGCGGCTCCCTCTTCGACGCGGGAACTCGGAAGACGAGGAGGAGCAGTTCACGTTTGAGGATGGAAGGGACGAAATGCAGGAGCTTATCCGGTTGGCTAATGAGAGCGCGCACGCTGCCAAGCTGCAGGTCGACCGGCAGATGAAGAAGGAATGGTGGAAGAATCGCGAGGCGCTGGACCGCCGAATGGAGAACCTGCTGCAGAACATTGAGAATGTCTGGTTTGGCGGGTTCCGGGGGATATTCTCCCCAATGCCACACAGTGCGAAGTCGCTCGCACGCTTTGCGAGCTCCTTTGAGGTCATTCTGGACAAGCACCTTCCCTCAAGGCGGAAGGGTAGTCGGGTGGAGGGGCACAAGCTGACGTTGCATCCAAATGTGCTGGAGTTGTTTGTTGGGGTCAAGGACCTGGATGAGCAGGAAGACCCCGAGGATACGTTGATGGATCTGCTCTACTTTGTCGTCGATATTCTGCAGTTTCAGGGTGAGCGCAACGCATACGATGAGGTGGATTTTGATATGATGGTCGTTGAGACGCTAGATGCGGTCCGGGCTTATCACGAAACGGCAAGCGAAGAAGCCAAACAGCGCCCGAATAATACCGTACTCGTCTTGGACAAGTCTCTACATATGTTCGCATGGGAGTCGCTGCCTTGTCTGCAAGGACTGCCAGTTTGTCGGGTTCCCTCTCTGGAGTGTCTTCGCGATCGAGTGCTGCAGTTCCGTTCCCAGAAAAACAGCAGCCTCGGCATTGACCGGCGCAACGGCACCTATATCCTCAATCCAACCGGCGATCTACAGACGACCCAAGGGACGTTCGAGAAGGACCTGTCCAGCCTCCAAGGTTGGGATGGCGTTGTAAACCGCCAGCCAACAGAAGACGAGTTCAAGGACAGCCTCGAATCAAAGGATCTGTTCCTCTACTTTGGCCATGGAAGCGGGGCACAGTATATCCGCGGGCGAACGGTCAAGCGGCTCGACCGATGCGCCGTGGCCTTCCTCATGGGCTGCAGCAGCGGCACGCTGACCGAAGCGGGCGAATACGAGCCGTACGGGACGCCGATGAACTACCTGCAGGCGGGATCTCCGGCGTTAGTGGCGACGCTGTGGGACGTCACGGACAAGGACATTGATCGGTTTGCCAAGGCGACGTTCGAGCATTGGGGGTTGATTAGAGAAGGAGAAGTTGGAGAAGCCAAAGTGGCTCTGGATGCGGCGGTTGCGCAGTCGCGCGAGGCTTGCGTGTTGAAGTATCTGAATGGCGCTGCGCCGGTGGTGTATGGTGTTCCTGGAGTTTTACTACAGTAGTTTTGGATGCATGATGGCGCGAGGCATTACTAGAGGATTTTGTATATATTGTTAATGTCGATACGTTCATACCACAAGCGGGGAGTGCATCGGATAAGGGCCCGGCCAGGTCGGAAAGCGAGGCGAGATGCAGTGCGGTGGCAGTAGATATCGGGTGTGGCAGTAGAGAGTTGGTTGTGGCAGTAGAGAGTTGCGTGCGGGGCTCATGTCATGCCAAGGCGGAGCTGCCCCTCATTCCCCTCATGCGGCCACTTAACCAGCGTCTTCACTCTTCTCTCTTCCTCAGCTCATCTCTCTGTCTCTCCAGAACACTCCCCAACCAAACAACATGGCTGTCACAACAAAAGCTTCAATCGCCTCCTTCGGCGGCAAGCTCCTCAAGCTCAGCCATGCCGCCAAGTCCACCAACTGCGAGATGTCCTTCAACCTGTACCTCCCCCCGCAGGCCTACAAATCCCCGTCCCAGAAGCTGCCGCTCCTTATCTACCTCTCCGGCCTGACCTGCACCGCCGACAACTGCTCCGAGAAGGGCTTCTTCCAGCACGGCGCCGCCAAGAAGAGCATTGCCGTGCTGTACCCGGACACCAGCCCTCGTATGTCTACACCACCTGAAACAAAGCAAGTGTGCAGTACTGACACGCCCAGGCGGCCTCGACATTCCCGGCGAAAACGACAGCTGGGACTTTGGCACCGGCGCCGGCTTCTACGTCAACGCCACCAAGGAGCCCTACACCAAGGGCTACAACATGTACACGTACGTCACGGAGGAGCTCCCGGCCACCGTCTTTGAGGCCTTCCCGCAGCTCGACGCCTCCCGTGTCAGCATCACGGGCCACAGTATGGGTGGGCATGGTGCGCTCACGCTGTTCCTGCGCAACCCGGGCAAGTACAAGAGTGTTTCTGCCTTTGCGCCTATCTCGAACCCCATCAACTGTGCGTGGGGCCAGAAGGCGTTCGGCGGGTACTTTGGGGATGATCAGCAGGAGAAGTGGAAGGAGCATGACGCTACGGAGCTGGTTAAGGGGTGGTCTGGGAAGGAGCTTGATGTGTTGATTGATGTGGTAAGTGCTTTTGTATTGTTAGTAGAGGCCATGCTAATGGGGTCACAGGGCACCGGCGACAACTTCTACAAGCAGGGCCAGCTCCTCCCTGAGAACTTGGAGAAGGCGGCCAAGGAGGCCGGCGTGTCGGGCATCAACGTCCGCTACCAGCCGGACTACGACCACAGCTACTACACGATGGCGACGTTTGCGGATGACCATGTGGAGCATGCGGCCAAGCATCTCTTTGCTTAGTGGGTTCCCTTCTTGAATGAGACGAGCCTTTGGGGCCTGCTGGCATGTTCTGATTCTGTCAGCGGTCGACAGGCGAATCTTTGAGTCACATGTATAGATAGAATGGATGACGGCTGTCTCGCTGTCGACTGGGCGACATGAATAATAAACGGGAATACGGTGCCTACCGTACTGTGAACACATA
This sequence comes from Aspergillus incahuasiensis, assembly GCA_003719405.1. Taxonomy (NCBI): domain Eukaryota; kingdom Fungi; phylum Ascomycota; class Eurotiomycetes; order Eurotiales; family Aspergillaceae; genus Aspergillus; species Aspergillus incahuasiensis. The sequence continues at coordinate 27,859 of RHLP01000421.1, forward strand.
CAGAGCCATAATACTAAAGACCCACTAGCTTATCCCCAGCGTAGGTCGCTCGACATTCCATCTCAAAATGAGCCCTCACTCTGATAAGCAAATATATGACCCTAGCTTATTGCGCTCTTAGCTGATTTCTTTGGAACATCTCATGTTCACTGCTCCCTAGCCGAGATGCGTCGGCCGATGATACCTCTCGGGCGTATACGCCCCGCCCCATAAGGCGCAGGATTCACATGACTCCTTACCCCGGAGGCTACTCTAGAGGCTCACCTCCACGCGGATGATTTGCCCAGCGGAGATTACGCCGAGATGGCCAAGCGTCTTAGAGTTGTTGTAGGCAAAACAATATCCTTTGAAACCCCCACTCGATCCATCTGCAAAACCAACCCCCCACTACGCACTAACATGCCGCCAGAGCGCAACTCGCAGGACACTCGCGAAATCGGTTGTTCCATCGGGGTTCAAGTGGCCGTGTCCAGCGGAGGAGCCCTTGAGCTCACGCCATCTCGCAACTCTTTGATCGATATACGCTCCCATCCCTGATGCATGGAGGATCTCAGCGAGCCGGTAATGGCAGTCCAGGAGGTCGGGATGTGGGAGTGGGATGTCCTCAGCTGAAGTGAACTGTACCATAGAGTCACTGGGGATGTCCCTGACCACCCCGCGGGGGCATTTATACTGCTTGACTTCGTAGCGGTGCGTTAGTAAGAGAAAGACACTGGAAACGAACAATATCACAAAGATACCGTAGGGGTGGGACAGGACAGACAGTTGCACGGAATGCGATCTGGAAATCTTTAAAGCACCTGTGCAGAGGACCCGTAAGGGTGATTCCATTGTATGCCTCGTTGATGGCTTCGACGCCCATCCCCAACCGCCTCCTTACCGCTGGGAAGCACCGGAACAATGCTGCCCGGGTATCTGCGGTACTAGTCGGTTTATCCTATATAATATGTTAGTAGATAGAAGTATATGTATGGTATATGTTTTGCGCTGGATGCAGTAAGTAAGTAACAGTAACATACCGAGTCCCCGGGCCATGTTGCGTATGAGAAGGGGATTATAGGAGCAGCCTCAACCCCCGGGAACGATATGACATCCTCGGGCTCATCAGATGCCAGCCAGGCATCATGGTCCATTAGTTTGCTCACGACACAACAATGTCCATCGCGACGTAGGCAAAGGCTACGGAAACGCTCCTCCCTCGACTGTGGCTCAATACGGGAGCTCGTAACAATGTCCGGGTCGCTGTTGGGGCGACGGTGCTGGCGTGGCGAGGATGCCACTGAGCTCTTTGTGCTCCGTGCCTTCACTAAAGAAGTATTAGGTAGGAGCTTGACATGCGCAGTTGCGAATAGGCTACTTACTCGGAGAGAGAAGCGCAGTGAACAAAGTCTGGAAGACTTCCCATAAAGCCTGATCCGTTGTAGTATTGTTAACATCATTTGCTAATGACTCTTGGCCGGCTTGCGGGAGCCATTTCAGGAATGCAAGCAGCGTGGCTGCAAGCTTCGTGTCGTTGGGTCTTTTTGCTGGGGTGTATTGGTTGATTCGATTCTTGGCGGCTTCTCGAACTTCCGACCACACGGCATCCTTGTCTAAGTGTGAGGATGATGTTGGGCGTTCTCTGCTGTCCCCTAGTACCTCCCGCTTTGCGATTCGCCGGCAACACCGCGGAGGTTCTGCAGCTTTGAGGCTCTCGGACCCGGATCGCTTTCTCGAAGGTGATGCCATTTCTGCAGGGTAGGACGATATAGCACTGAGATTTACCATTAGCTGGAACTATAAGACAAGAGAGACTGCTGTACCTCAAGATTGATGGATCTTTACATCTGGTGGAGAAGACAGTGGAGAATTTGGCTCCACCAACCTGTGCCAAGCATTCCTGTCGGCATATTGTGGCTGCCTGAGGCTGAAGATGCTAGAGATCACGTGCCGCATTTGGATCCCTTCGTCCTCCGCTAGCTTGCTCCTACATTAAATCCACATACAGTTCTCATGATGTCTCCACTTCATTCCCCACGGCCTACAGCTGAACAATTACCTACTACACGTGATCAGGCATCGATCCGGGCCGCAGCTTCGACACCACCCAGATCCGCAAGGTGACCAGTCATTCCATATGCTTGTCAACCCCCAGGTCCCCCCAGGGTCATGGCGCTACCGGGCATATACTGCGAGCGAGGTATTGGTATACTCGACGAAGGCGTCCGGGGCTGGTCGCAGCATTAGGCGAAGTCCGCCTCGCTCATTGATGGCCTGGGTACCGTACCGCGCCGTCGAGTTCGAGTTAACCCGGGGTAGGAACAGGCGGAAAAGACCAGTGGGGAAGAGAAGCCGCTAGGCAGCTAGCTCAGTTAGGAAAGAGTCGAGCAGGTCGGGATTGAGATACATAAGTACTCTCAAAGGTGGCGCCCTCGCGCACACAGACGTTGGTCGGGGAGGTCTCCGTCCGGAACAGGTCGCTGGTGACGTTCGCTTCGCCCCCCGTCCAGAGCTGCGCGTGCCTCTCAGGAGAAGGAATAGCATCGAGCGCGAGCGCTGCACGGGTCTTAATTGCGTTGTGATGAAACTGTTGTTTGTCACGCCCAGGATTTCCTCGGTTACAAAGAACCGCGACGGGAGGTCGAT
>RHLP01000423.1:0-14429 GCA_003719405.1 Aspergillus incahuasiensis
ATATTATATATTAATATTATTATAAGTTATCCAGAGCATCAGGCCCCCGGAGAGTTAGCGTAGGGTAGGAAGCTTGTAGACCATATTCTTCCCTGACCATATTCATCCTTGCAACTATACCAAGATGTCGAGTCGTGTCATTGATGGCCTGGGCAATTTCTAGTGTTAGCTGGAGTCATATCGACTTGTGCTAAGTCATTTGATCCGTTATTTAAGGTCTATCATAACCGCTCCCGCAAAAAGACTGATACAACCCACCGAAAGGGCCAGATGAACGGGTTACTGCAATAAACGCACCTGGTCTGGCTATTTGCCATGAACAGGACCATTCTCGCATCTCTAATTGATAATGTCGAATATCCGAGTTTTCAGTCGTGACCATCCCGTTCGCACTCTTATTGTGGCCGCATCCAGTGATGCCCTGGTTTTTCACCACAGCTTGGTTGAATCGGCTGTCAATGACTCGCCCGCGAATCCCGACACTCGACGTTGCCTAGTGGAATTTGTTACTCTGTCCTCTATAGACTTGACAGGCCATCGACCTCTAGGATATGGTCACGGTATCCTCGGATTGATCACCATCGAGCAGGATGTGTTTGTTTGCGTTGTTACGCAGTCTTGCAAGGCCGCCACCGTCAAGCCTGGAGAGACAGTTTTAAGAATTGAAGACGTAGATTTCTGTGAGATATCTACCAAGTCGCAACACGTGCTGCCGTTCCATTCTAACTCGGGGAAGATTGCCTGAATCGCTCAGAGCATGAGTCTAGTCTTCATAATGACACGGGGTCCTCATTGCCAGATGAGGACATCTATTACAATGCAGAACCTGACGCAACATCAGGCCCGGCGAAGAATCCATTCCTAGCCCTCAAGAAACTCTTTAGTGACGGTAGTTTCTACTACAGCCTTGACTTCAATCTCACGGATCGGCTACAGGATCGGTAGGCCGGAAGCTTCGGGTGGATATCTAGACACCCGCTGACACGCGTTAGTTCTGACATGTCGACAGCCTTTGACATTGACGCCCTTGATAAAGATGTATTGTGGAATGCATATATGATTGAACCACTTCTCTTATTTAGGTCCCATCTGTCACCACGCGAAAAGGAACTTCTTGACTCTTCTCAGCTTCTCACATGTGTTATTCGAGGATATTGCGGGACGCTGGCTATTCCCGCTACTGTTAATGTCCCGTCTGCGGCGCCGAAGACACACTTACCCTCTTTGCTGACATTGATTTCTCGCCTTTCTTCTCGGCGAGCAGGCACCAGATTCAATGCTCGTGGTCTTGATGATGACGGTAACGTTGCCAATTTTGTCGAGACAGAAACAGTTTTGGCTTGCGAACCCTCTGGTGTCGCCTTCTCTTACGTTCAGGTGCGGGGCTCCGTTCCCATTTTTTGGGAGCAGGCCACAGGGTTCTTACCCGGCCAGCAAAAGATTGAAGTGACCAGGTCTGTTGAGGCCACTCAACACGCGTTTGATAAGCATATCCAAACCTTGGAGCTAGAGTATGGCGCTGTCCATGTGGTCAATCTTCTCAGCGAGTCAAAACAGGGTGAAGTTGAACTCTCAACAAGGTTTCGGGAGCATGTAAGGAGAAATCTTTCGGGCCAGAGCACCAATCCCGATCTACCTTCCGATCACGCTCTTTTACGGACTACAGAGTTTGATTTTCATGCGGAGGCTCGTGGCCCACTGGGCTATGGAGCCGGAAACGAAATCAAGCACGAGCTTATACATTCTCTCGACGGCTTTGCCTACTTTCTTTCCAAGAAGGCCAGTGCCGAAAGCACCTCCATCATCTTGCAGCAGGAGGGCGTTTTCCGCACGAACTGCCTGGATTGCCTTGACCGAACAAATCTTGTGCAGACTATCATTAGCTTACTGGCTCTCGAATCGTTCCTGCTGCAAGAGAACGGCGTATTAAGCTCCGAAGTTCGACTTCGACACTCTACACTCTGGGCCGATAATGGAGATGCGCTATCCAAGATATATGCTGGTACTGGTGCTCTCCGGAGCTCTTATACACGGCATGGAAAGATGTCTCTCGCAGGTGCCTTGGCCGATGCCCGTAAAGCTGCCACTAGATTGTATATGAACAATTTCGCCGATGAGTCTCGACAGAGAACAATAGATCTATTGTTAGGTCGTCTGCCAGGCCAGGCGCCTGTAGATCTCTACGACCCTTTCAACGATTCGGTCGCCAGCGAGCTTGATCGAAGGGTATTAGAATTCACCTCCAGACGATCAGCCAACATTTGGACGGGGACGTTCAATGTTAATGGGCGTGTCCAAGGGCCCGATACTGACTTGACTCCTTGGCTGTTTCCCGAGAAGAATGACCAGCACACAGATCCGACTATCTTTGCAGTTGGGTTCCAAGAAATCGTGGTCTTGAGCCCCCAGCAGATCATGTCAACAGACCCCACGACCCGCAAATTCTGGGAGCTTGCCGTCATGGATTGCTTGAACCGACGCGCAGCTGCGCGGAAAACCCGAAAATATGTTCTTTTACGATCAGGTCAACTGGTTGGAGCAGCCCTGCTGATTTACGTGCGGGAGGATATACTTAGAGACATAAAAAACGTGGAAGGAAGTGTAAAGAAGGTGGGTTGAAATCGCTGCAGTCTTCTGTCACCCCGCTAATCCGGTTCCTGCAGACTGGACTTTCTGGGATGGCTGGGAATAAAGGAGGCTGTGCCATTCGCTTCGATTATTCGAATACTAAGATCTGCTTTGTAACGGCTCATTTGGCTGCTGGCTTTGCGAACTATGATGAACGGAACAACGACTATGAAACCATCTGTCGGGGACTCCGCTTCCAAAAGAATCGGTCTATCGAGGACCACGATGCCATCATCTGGTTGGGTGACTTCAATTATCGGATCGGTTTGCCCAATCAGACCGTAAGGGGCCTGGTACAGCAGTCCAATTATGAAAAGCTCTATGATAATGATCAAGTGGGTCATATTACCCCGTGAGGTGTATATTCTTGTTAACAGCCGGGTATAGCTGAATCTGCAAATGCTCGCGGGCCGGGCGTTCCAATTCTATAATGAGGGTCCCGTCACGTTTCCGCCGACGTACAAATATGACGTTGGCAGAGACACCTATGACACTTCGTATGTCAACTCCATCTGCCATCGGGGTCTACCTAATTCATTATATTACCTAGGGAAAAAGCACGGATTCCGGCATGGTGTGACAGAATCTTATGGAAAGGACTCGAGCTACGACAGCTCAGCTATGACGTTTCAGACTTGCGACTATCCGACCATCGCCCCATATGGGCAACCTTCACATGTTCAATCAGCGTTGTCGATGAGATTCGAAAAGAAAGTCTAAGGCAATCCTTGCACACTCGACGGGAGATTAGTCCTCAGGCCGTCAAGCCCCAGCCACTGACGATAGGCGGGAGTGACCGTGCCCTAATCGCTCTTGAACCAACGTCTACCGGGCTTCCTCCACCTAGCTCGGATCGCCGTAGATGGTGGTTAGATAATGGTAAGTTATCGCATTGGTTTACTTATCCTTGTCCTTTACCTAATTTAATACCAGGTTCTCCTGTCAGGTCATGTATACGCCCACCAGCCCAGGGCTATATACCGAATACTCTTCGGGTCTCAAACCCCTTCTCTTCCAGTGAGAGTCTTGAATGGGTTCCAGTCACTGCGACGCGGGCGAGCTCTGTGGATACCCGTGGCGCGCTTCTCGTGAAGCCTCCGATTCCACCCAGGATCACAACCGCTCCAGTCATTTCTAACTTTCGAATATCCAGTCTAAAGGGGGCAGGAGAGACTCCGAAGAGAAACCCACCACTGGTGCCCCCAAAGCCCCGCTCACTTGGTATGGATCAGGATTTAACGGCAATTCAGCGTCCCTCCCGAGATGCTCGCGGCGATGCTTCCCTGCCGGATGTTGTCACAATGAGCACCCCCAAAATAGCGTCAACGAGTGAGCTACTTGATGATAGTGTTCGTGAAGAAATCAGCTGGAAGTCTCTTATTCAGTAGTGGGGTTGTAGTCCAGTGGCTGTACTTCGGCACGACTGTTTTGCATTGTTTCGCATTCGTTTTGTCGTATATTAATGTAATAAGATGTACCCCCTTGACACACCAGTGCTACTATGTGGTATAGGGAGAGCCATTGACGTATTTCAAACTTTCTTATTTTTTGACGAAGCCTTGGGAAGTGCAGGATAGGGGCATATTCTGGGTTATAGGGTGAACTAGAGGAAGCAATCAATTGACTGATATATATATATATATATATATATATACTTATACATATACATATGCATACACGGTGTGCAAACCCGCCGTGCAAGGAAAAAGAAAACAGTCGCTCATAACGATCTATGGGTATATATATCAGCAGGATAGTTTTCCCTCGGCATAGCGCTCCAACTCCAGTAAAGCTATTGTCGTATTAATTCCCCCCAAAACGCCACAAATCCACAGAAGCACCATAGCATGAGAAACCAATCCCGGTTTGCCGAGAGGAAAAGCCATGCTACCCTAAAGCAGACATCCTTGAAGAAGGAGAGCTCAAGAATCAGTAATCACCGTTAGACCTGTTGAGCGAGCAGCATGACGGGGACCTAGCAAAGGCAAACTCGTCATATCCACATGATTTTGGTGTCTCAACGCACAGCCCAAGGACTATTACCGAGCCTCGTAGCTTTGAACCCCATCAGACAACACGCAATACAGCGTGGTCAGCTGCTTTAGGCTTTTTTCCCACTTTTAAAGCCTGCTTCTTGAAGCGGGCTGGGCCTCCAACCATCCACACGGCAAATGGGCTAGGATCGCCAGGTTTGGGTCGTGTTTTTCTAGACACTGGTGGAACATTAGTTGACAGTCCCGATACCATCCAGAGCACTGGCAAGCTTCATGGAACATACCTGACTTCTTCGGTGGCTCGGCAGCTACGGCATCGCTGGGAGGTGCTGCGTCACCCCCGGGAGTACCACCATCTACAGCCGGCGCTGGCTCCTCCTTCGGTTTTTCCGGTATTGGCCACATATGCATAGTGATGGTCCAATCGGGCTCAAGGACGGTATCCCAGACTTGTGGAAGGATTATGTCGCCATTGGGACCTATCAAATCATAATGGCCTTCTGCAACATGCGGCCCTATCACCTCGATGTGAAGAAAAGCCTGCTTGATGAGCTCCTCCATGCCCTGAATATGAGTCAGCAAATGGCTCGCTCAGCCCCGCGGCATGTTAGGAGGGTATGCCTACCTTCCAAGTGCAACATAGATCGAAGGGAAAATTGAATTTTCTACCAAGGGCATCCTTAAACTTGATGGGTGGCTTCTTATCAGGAGGTTTATTGGCGGCCACTGCAGCTGCAATCTTCTCCTGTACGTCCGCGGTGGCCTTCTCCGTCGCCTCGGCTGCTGCTGCGTCAGCCGCTTTGGCGGCAGCCTCTTCTGCCTCTTTCTTTGCCTTTGCTGCTTCATCAGCAGCCTTCTGCTCGGCCTCGGCCTTAGCACGAGCAGCAGCCTCCTCAACGAGCTTTTTCTCATGGGCAGCACGTTGTTGCTTGTCGGCCTCCGCGGCAGCTTCGGCCTCTGTGGCAGCTTTGGCAGCAGCTTCACGCGCATCGCGGGCTTCGCGTTCCGTTCGTTCGTCCAATATCAACTTCTCGAGCCTAGCTATCGCCTCATCCTTTGCCGGATCTGCAGGTGTAGGGGCGGGCGCGGGTTCTGGCGAGACAGCTGCTCCAGCGGATTCGGCTTGGCTAGGAGATGGTGCGCGAGCATAGGGATTAAAGTAGGGTGACACCATTCCCGGGACCATAGCGTACGGTTCCCGGAAGGGATAAAACCCCCCTGCGCCGTACGGGACCAGGTCATGATGATTTAACTGAGGGCCGCCATATGGAGAAGCACCATGAGATGGCGCGGGGGGCTGAAATGATTGCTGAGGTAGGCCGTGCCCGTCGCTTCGATGAGGTCCGGCAGCCATCGTATGCCCATGGGCTCCAGGGTGGTGGTCGTGCATATAATATTGAGACACACCTGCACCCTGAGGTTGCATAGGGTGACTATACCCGTAAAAGGGAGGGCCGTACTGATTGGGCGGTCCGACCTGACTGTGAGCACCAATTCTAACTAGCTGATCTGAAGGTGTATGTTGACCGGTGGGTAGTACAAACTGAGCATGCGGCACCGGCCCATTCGGATACACATATGACGGCCCAGGTGACGGACTGTGCGTATATCCTGAACCCTGAGCGAGCGATGGCCAATACCGTTCCTGGGATCTGTAGCGTTCCTGGGATCTGCGGCGATAAGGATCACCGTACTCCTCAGCCGAGTCCATACTTTCCGGCGAATCGGGCGAAGGATGACGGCGGGATCGACGATGAAAGGACTCTCTCTCCGGCACCAGCTGACGCCTTGTTGAACGACGACGGCTTGTTGACGTGGAAGGCGGATGGACTGGATTGCGGCTCCGGGTCCGGTAAGAAGTTCGATTTCGAGAAGCCGAATCAGATGGCTTCAGTTCATCAGGGTAGGGTAAATTCGTCCATTCATCGTAAGGATCATGATACCCATGGCTTTCCGATTCAGAAGGCGGCGAGACCTGAACTCCCGAAGAGTCCTCTTCATCCGTGAAAGCGGAGTCGTCCGAGTCGTGTGGACTGGGCCCGATTGTGATGTTGAACCTGCTTAGCAGCTCGTGAGTATCAAGCGATGCTGATAAGATCCTTCGTGACGCACGTCATTGATATTACTTAATGTATTGGGTCGCTGACTGTACACCTGCCGGGTGCTTGCTCTGAAGGTAAAACCAGGATGTGTATAAGAAAAGATCGAGCTTCCTTCGCCGGGCTGCAATAGAATCAATTAAGTGTCGGTGAGGCTGCTTGATTTTGTCGAGATTGCAATTCACTAAAAAATATCGCAAAGAAAAAGCGCTCGGTGCTGCGTCGTTTACCGGTCCTTTGTTTTTGGCCTCGAGTTCATACTCAATTCGTGTTTGGTAACGCCCTCGAACTCACCGTCGAACTGTGTAAGACTGAGAGGTCAGTATGAAGCAGCAAGGATGGTAACAAGTGGGTTGAGACACGGAAGATTGAGTCCGAGATAGTCAGGGCACTTGAAGAGTTAAGGATACATATTGTTGAGGAGAAACAAAAGTGGCAGGCAGAAGTAGTGAGGAGGGGATTCCGTCAGGTAGTTGACGGCCTGATGATTCACAGTTGGGCCCATGAAAAGGCTTTGGGCATGGGGCGTGGGCATACTCCATACCTAGAGCAGATTCCTATCAGCAAATATTATGGAATATTCTTGTTAGGCTGAGCTGTGCAACGGTTTTTTTTCTTCTGGTTCCTCTGTGTGTCTTGTTTTTCTCACCTCTCTTGTTGTCAAGCAGAGAGCCCAAAATCAACAACCTTGACAGTTGGAGTATCTAAGTTAATACCTAATTCTGCTGCCCAATGCCCAGTCAACATTCAATGCGGACTGAACCAGCCAGAACAAAGTAATCAAGACCTGGACTGCCATCCTTTTTCCATCTCAGGTGGTACCCAGTGATTGAAGAATGGCTTTTTACTCATGGAGTCGGGTATAGAGTAAAAATAACTATGCATCCACTTTTGCTGCATAAACTATGTTTTGCTCACATACTTGCAAAATTTATCCTTCAATCGCGGGTTTACAATGCCTGATGCTGTACCCCGTATCTGGTCCTCGCTAGGGTATCTACATGTTATCTACACATGTTGACTCCATCGGATTACTGTTAGCCGACCATCCTCTAGAAGCCTACTCACTGACATGCTGCAACCATAGATATCCTGGCTAGGCATTGCCTGAGACGACGAATGGAGTGAGCTTGAACTTTCTTACTCATTTTAGGTCACCACGATGTGTACATATTGAGCTGTAGGAGTGGCCACTGTCGCATTGCATTTGGCCTAGACCGGCCTCGATAATTATACTACAGAATGTTAATAACATTAATAATAATAAAAACACGTACAACTGCTTCTTACTGTACCACACCTGCAAATACGTTTAGTACACTGTATAAGTCCAGACATGCGTTACGTCATACCAACGAGCTTTCAGAGGTTTAGAGTTGATCCATACCGACTATGGAGTAAAGGGTAGACAGCTTGATTACTCTGTACTCCTAAAATAATGATTATGGACTATTTGGCATGGATTTATAACAATCCCAGAGGCGATCTGTGTAAGATGGGGCACACCCCAAGCGTCCTCCGAGGTTGTCGTTCCCGTCTTCCAGAGTTGGATTGATTACTTGGTACTTACTTACCCCTGATGCCTCTTGCGGAAGTAGTTCGTTCCAACGTGGCCTCTCCGACTCACTGGCGAGCAATCGGACAATCGAACAATCGAACAATCGCGCAATCAAGCAATCAAGCACTCAATTCCTACTCACTACGACAACATAATACATGCAGAAGCCGTCACACTAGCACAACCACTCCTGTTCGACCCTTATTAATACGATCACCTTGTGGATATTTATCACTATGGTACCCATCTTCACCTTTGTGCTTCTTCCCTTTTCGTGATGAATTCTAATTAGGTCACTAGGCTCAGACACCGCAGCAAAGAAAAGCAAATGAAAAATATGCGAAACATGAAGCTTCGAAGCGTGGCAAACCAAAGCTTCCTACAACCAAGCATAGCCAAAAGCCCTCGATCTCAGTGGGTTGGGTCGGTATGTTTCATTGAGTATGGAGCTGTTAAATCAAAACATCACTGAAGCCTTAGTAGTTATTCTTGCCTTTGTTGTCTGCGGTGGGCTCATTTTCGAATTACTAAGAGTGGTCCCTGAATTATGGTCTGCGGTAGCCTCTGTGTTCAATCGGCTGCTGGCATAGGTGCTTCATTGTGTCATGAAACCGACTCCCCAGAACGTCAGCTGGCATCTGCTGAACAATTGTTTCTATGCGATCGATACCCTGACTCCTCGCGGACTCGAACAAGTGATATATACCGGAATTTACCGTGCGTCCGACCTTTGCTGTCGATGGGGCCCATATGTGCCAAAGCAGGTTGTGTTGCTGAAATCCTGCAACTCATTTGAGTCCGAGGATAGGATCGATTCAAACCACGGCTCCGGGTACATTTGTCTTCTAGGTAGAACTATTTCACTCGAATCTCGTTTCAAAGTCATTCTTTCAACGCCGCATCTTTCCTTTTCCTTGACTTCTTCTGCACCGATGCTGCATTCTTGTCAGGTTTTGATGGGATGTCCTTCTCCTGTAAGGAATTAGCTTCGCGAGCCCTACTATGGCCCGACTTTTTTGACTTCTTTCGTTTCGTGACAAGCGTCCCGTCAGTGGGTGCTCCTTCGAGTTGTACACGCTCGGATGCTCGTTGCATTTCCAACCGGATTTTCTCAATTTCCTTCATTGCGGTAGCCATCTCCGTATCTTCCTCAGCCTTGTCGGGGACCCCACCAATGACGGTGAGTTCATCATCTGCCAGAGTAAAGTCCCTGACGCCGCTAGAGTCAACTTGCAGTAATGCTCTCCTCGCCTTAGTGGGCTCATCAGGAGAACTCAAGTTAGGTGTCGTTTCAAATTCAATAATTTCATCAGGGATGACTTCGTACTTTTTGGGTTGTCCGAGCAAATTGCTCCTGAGAGCATATGAGGTGCCTGTGGGTGTAGATGGTCCCTCAACCCTGCCGATCCCTAAATTGACTATTGGGATTGAGTCGACATCCAAAGCATAGTGGTCAACAGTATTTGACAATCGCCTTACCGGAGCTGCTGCGTTGTGATGCTCATCAGCACCGATGTAAAACGGGTCGCCCCTGTTACCTTGCTGCCATTCTACCTTCGTTCGCAAGCTCGCAGCTGCCACTTCAGTCGACATACTTGCGTCTTGGTAAGAGAAGCTTGGCTGTACTCCCGTGGTATTAAATCCGCTTTGCTGCTCATTTGGCAGCTGCGTCTCCCCGACATGGTAAAAGTCATTAGCCTGTGTGTAAAGACCGTCGTGAATATGATCAAACAGCCTGCGAACGTTGCCATTGAACGGTATAGACAAGCAGAGGTGTTCCGGCGGAGGCACTTTCTTTTGGGCGTTCGGTGCTATCGGATTGAGCTCGAGTCCATGGAAGAGGCTGGGGATAACCGAGGACAATAAGTACGGCACCTGGCTCTGCTGTGTGCCTGTTTGCATCACGTCGGCAGCCAGCCGCATGATTTCTAAGAATTCGATGGCCCTTTCCTGTACGTCTAGATCCGGGTGAGCCGCTAAGTTTTCAAGAAACTCCACGATCCTCGCCAAAGATAATGAGACTTCACTTCTCTGAGTGATATCCCATAATTCCTCATAGTCATGAACGATGCGGGCCAGGACTTTCGGAATCGCATGGATGAAAAGAGTGAGTGTGCTTCCAGGAAGTGACGTGGTAGACACATCCATTAGTGATTGGAGTGTCTGACCCGGGGACGAAAGATAATGAGCATATTCCCCAACTGTCCATGCCAGAGGACCCAGCACACCACTGTCTATGTTAGAAGTACTCGCAAACACCGATCGTCGTTTATCGACGAGTAACATGAATTCAGCGGCCCTTGTCGCTTCCATCCGAACATTCCTAACGCGAACAGCGATGTTTCGAATCTCCATACCAACTCTGCTTGCCGCGTCGTCCTTATAGTCACCATCCAGTCCTTGATGCACTGTATTTCTGGTTCCTTCGAGTCGAGTTGGAAGGTGTCTCACCAAGCGGATCAATACACTGACATACCAATCGAAATCCGTTATCCTTGAATAGTTGTCGTAGGAACAGATGTCCAAGGCGCGATGCAGAATCTCGATCCGAAATTCATCGGGAATAGTGATGTAGGCTTTGTGTTTCCGCGGCTCTTTGCGTTCGAGGTAGCCTGTCAACTCTGCAAAATGCTCGACATCCAAAACATCTCCAGTGCCCGTTGGGGTCTGGGAGTCCTCAAGCTGACCAATGAGTCGTTCGACAACTGGATGCAGCGTTTCCTTTGTAACCATGCGAGCCGCCAGATCTAGGGCCTGAAGTCGAATGGAGATATCCGCGTCCTCTAAGCAATTCATTATGACATCCTGGTGCAATGAGACCAAGTGAGGGTGGGAGACTACGATCCTGCTGAATGCGAGCAACGCTACATATTTGACTAGTTTCCTGTTAACAGAAATCGTACGTGGGTCAGGGGAGCACCTACGGTTCGGATCAAAATCTGCAACTACCATGCCTCCCAGCTTCGACACGCAGATATCCGCGATCTCATTTGATTCCTCAAGCGCTCCCTCACCCTCTAGAATGCCGCCTTGAATGATCCCATTTATGCATTCATAAAGCAATGACATAGCGGTGGTTGTTTCAATTATGTTTATGAGTGGCCGGGTGAGTTTTCGGGCCAGCCGTGGTTCTAGGGGCGTCAAGGTTGCAAACTATTTATCTAGATTAGTATGGGAATCAGAGTGGCGATAGTTACCCACAAGTTTTATAATCTTTATGGCCATCCAGTTATTGCCTCCCTCCACTAATAACTCAAAAAACCTCGGGGCAAGTGGGAGGAAGTCATGGGGCCTCCGCCAACCAAGCTCGCATATGACGTTGAGTACAGCGGTAGTGACACTGCTATCCTCTTCATCATCCATCAATCTGTCCTTCAATTTGGGCCATGCTAGCCTTAGCGCCTCGGGATAGACCAAGGCAAGCCGGTACAAGCATACCACTGCCTTTTTTCGAATGGATGGGTTGGAGTGAGAAACCCGGGATAAAACATCCGGAAGCAATGACGTAGCAAGAGACGGAGTAATGATATTAGGGAGAGTAATCAAAGGGAGAGAGATTATCTGCATGTTTGGGCATACCATGTCCTGTGAAGATAGCGTTAGTAGGTGCGGAGTATATTGAGGGAAACACGTTTGTGGACCACCTTCTTCAGTAGGTTAGTAGCAAGCATAAGGACTTCAGTTTCTGGCCTAAAGCTCTGTAAAGCCCCGAGGTAGCCAACTCGCTTCTCGGAGAACTTGGATGATGACATGACCTCTAAGACATTAAATGACGCCCATGACATATCATATCCAAACATTTCCAAATATGATAGCTTAAGAAGAGCTGTAGCCTTCTTGTCTGTGGATATTTCAGCAAACATAATACGCAACACCATAGAGAATCGCTTTACCCATGTCTTGAGACCGAATCTCGTTTCTACATTCCCGAAGGCTGCTCTGAATATAATCTTCCTCGGAGCCCTTGTGGTTTCTCAGACCTTTTATCAGATCGTACAGTGATTTCTCAAACCTAGCAACGTCAGGCCGGATCTGCCTGATGTTTTCAGAATGTGATGCTAACATTTTGCCCAAAATCCTGCGCTCAAGCAGCCACTGGTCTTGCAGCTTTGTGACTTGCTGGGAAACGTGTACGCAGTATCATTTGATTCTAGTGCTAGGAATATCAGTTAGTGATCTCTAGATTTGTTTTTATTTCGGGTATATATAGGCTCACACTGATTTCAAGGGTAATAAGGACCCTAGTGCAGGTATCATTCATGTACCTAGGGTAGTTATGTTTTGGTTTTGAGGCAGTCCTGCGGAGTACAGGGCTGAGGTACGTCAGATGCACAGTTGGAGTAATACCCCGGACCAAGTACCTAATAGTCACGGGAACAGAGCCTTAGTCCCTAGGCTAGCATTACACCATCACAGCCATTCTGTTATCTTTCATTGCTTATTGTGTCTAACTCTTTGTCTCATATTCACATCGTGCACAGTGTTACTGTTGGAAATGTCCATGGCTGCTTCCAGGCTCAGTGGCAACCACAGATCCGGGCTCAAGACAGCGCTCCATCATTCACAGCAAGCCCCTGCCATTCTCGGTCAGCAAACTGCTGGACCTACATTATTTGCCCAACCTGGGCGCCTTGGTCGACAGCCCGCAGAGGACTTCGATTCTCTTGAAAAACTTTTCTTTTCATGCTTACAATCCGCTGATGACAAACGTGCTCTATCATGCCTCGAACGTCTAGCGCAACGTTTTGGATCCTACGATGAGAGGGTTACGGCTCTAGGAAGCCTTTATGGCGAGGCTGTCGCAGAGGACCAACCAAGCCTAGAGCGGTGCCTCCGGAAATATGACGATATTCTTTCACAAAACCCCGTTCAACTGGTCTGTGTGAATGAGGCCTATGAAACAATAAATACTTACCATTCTGGGTAGCCAATAACTAAGCGTCGGATTGCACTCCTTCGCTCGCTGTATCGACACACGGATGCCATCTCTAGCTTAGTACAGCTACTTGAAGCCACCCCAACAGATGCCGAGGCCTGGTGTGAGCTTGCAGAACTATACCAGTCGCAAGGGATGGGCCCACAGGCGATATTCAGCCTTGAAGAGGCACTGTTAATTCTACCCCACGCATGGAACGTATGCTTAGTACCTGTTATAAGTTTGAGAAGGTGCTGACTCCTGGTCAGATCCACGCTCGCTTGGGCGAAGTTCTCTACATTCATGCCCTTTCATTGAGGGAAAATGGATTACAACAACAATTGAAATCTTCTATTCAACATTTCTGCAGAAGCGTTGAGCTCTGTGATGATTACCTAAGAGGTTTCTATGGCTTGGCACTTGTATGTGACTGCTTGCATACCTTCTTAATCATTATTTGGGTCCTCTACGGTCTAAATTAATGCGCATATAGGCCACCTCGCACATGTCAGTTGAAGGGATTCCAGATACAGCGCCCGGGAACCAATCGCCTGAGCAAGAACCATTCAAGCGCCTCCATGCTTTAGCAATAGAAAAGCTTGCAAGTCTTCTTACAGTACAATGCTCACTTGAGCCGCGTTTTCGCGATTACGATGGGAATGAGCTCACGGCTGTAAAGGAGCTGCTCAGTGACTTTGCTAAGTGAGGACTATAGGCTTTGTTGGGCTGGCCGTCATAGCCCGTGGCTCAGCTTCCTCTAATCTGCCATAGACACGACGATACTGTTGTCGAGCAGCTCGTCATTCTTGGTCTAGTCACGCGGGTTGATACCTGTCCAGCAATGCAAGTGATATATTGACACCTGTAACGCGTAACTCTTTTAACTCGTGAGATCCATCGACTACTGCAGCCTTGAAGAGCGCTTCCGAGCGGAGAAGTCCTAACCACAGTAAACTGTTCACTATTCAAGCTGGGTATGTAAAGAGCCCGGGTCGCAGCTAACCATTATACGCTCGCGCTCCTGGTAAATGCCGTTTTTCGGTCAAAGCAGCACTGCAATATTGCGACGCTACTCTAGGGTTCAAGTCGCTATACTCGCGGATGGCGAGACAGCCCGCTTCAGCAGTCGGTATATTTTAGCTGGACGGGTGATAAGATCGTCCGATTATTCTGATACCTAGGAAGATCCGCCTGTTCGGATATCCTTATCACAGGCAATCCAATAGACCGTGTCC
>RHLP01000424.1:0-38443 GCA_003719405.1 Aspergillus incahuasiensis
GTTGACAGGAGGGGGCGAATATGGGCTTGGGCTCGGGCCGTCGTGGTAGGCTGGACCTGGGCCTGGAGGGGCGCCGTAGTTCGGGTTGGAGCCGTAGCCGGAGTCGTGGGATTGGTACGGGGGCTGGGGATAGGACTGGGACTGCGAGGGGTCGTAGGCTGCTGAGCCACAGGGCAGTTGTTAGAGCAGATCGTGAATAGGCAGAAGGGTTTTGTTCCAATGAAGGTCGTTGAAGAGGGTTCACGGTTGATTAGGGAAGGTTCGGTTCGGGACTCACCGCGAGTGGCCTCGCCTCCATGCTCGTCCGCGTGCTCCTTATCCTCCTTCTTGTCCTTCTTCTCTTCCTTATCTTTATCTCCATCACCGCTCAGCGAAGCCTTAAGCTCCTTGAACTCCTTCGTGAGCTCCTTGAAGAACGACATAGTGCTTGGATCGGGAGAAGTAAAGATGAGAACAGAGGACTGACTGAGCCACGCCAAACCCCTCCTTCTTAAATGGCTGTACCCTGAGACCCCCTCATCAGGGCTCAGAGACCCTACGCCACATAGACTGTGGCACGACCTCCAACAAACATCTTGGCGGCGCGGAGGATGGAGATCCAAAATGCTGCTGCCTAGCGCACGTCGAATCAGGAAAGACGACCCCCCCTGGTCTCCCTTGGCAGGTAACAAAGCAGCATTGATGCTCACTTTATGGTCCTGTCATTGGTGGGTATTCGCAGGGTGTAGTGTCGTATTCTCCACTGCGAGTTGGAGGCGCAGATGATGGGCGCCAGCTGCTCTTCCGTTTAACCTGTTGGTCGCCTTGTAGGGCTAACGTCATGTCACTTTTCTCCGTCAGCCTTGTACCCTGCCTATTTCTCCCGACTGCGCTTCGTTCTGTTGAGCTGTCCTGTAGTTGAGACTGAGAGATGTTTGTTTCAAAATATCTCACACCGAAGCTGCTGTTGCTTGCTGTATACCTCCCACTCCGACATGCGTTTCCCTTAGACACCTTCCCAGCCGTTGCCGAAAGTCCCGACAATGAAGGCTCCGACCTCTGGTTCAACCTCAGCGCAGCCGTCGCGCTGGTGCTTGTCGGAGGCGTGTTCGCCGGATTGACAATCGCGTACATTCTCCCGTCTTCCCAGGGCGACCCATCTCCACTATAACTGACTCTAACCAGGCTAATGGGTCAAGACGCAGTCCACCTCCAAGTCCTCGCGACCTCCGGCGAAGGCTCCGAGCAGCGGCACGCCAAGACGGTACTGAAGCTGATCGGTAAGGGCAAGCACTGGGTGCTCGTGACGCTATTATTGGGCAATGTCGTTGTAAACGAGAGCCTGCCGATTGTGCTCGATAAGACGCTGGGCGGCGGGTGGCCGGCTGTGCTGGGGAGTACAGTTCTAATCGGTACTCACATCTATTCCTCATATTGTACCGTAGTTGACACCGGAAGGATGCTGACAACATGTAGTTATCTTTGGCGAAGTCATCCCGCAGTCCGTCTGCGTGCGCTACGGCCTCCCGATTGGCGCGTACCTCTCGCCCGTGGTGTTGGTACTCATGTACATCTTTGCGCCCGCCGCCTGGCCAACCGCGAAACTGCTCGACTACCTGCTCGGCGAGAACCACGGGACGGTGTACAAGAAAGCCGGACTGAAAACGTTGGTGACGCTGCACAAGTCACTGGGCGCGCAGCCGGCGGAGCGACTGAACGAGGACGAGGTCACGATTATCACAGCGGTCTTGGATCTGAAGGCGAAGTCTGTCAAGAGCATAATGACGCCCATGGAGCACGTCTTCACGGTCGCCAGTGACGCGGTGCTGGACGAAGAGACTATGGAGCGAATTCTTTCGGCTGGCTTTAGTCGGATCCCGGTCCATGTTCCGGGGGACAAGGGGGACTTTGTGGGTATGTTGCTCGTGAAGACGCTCATCATGTACGACCCCGACGATGGCAAGCGCGTGGAGGAGTTTGTGCTTGCGACCCTGCCTGAGACGGGTCCCGATACGAGCTGTCTCGACATTCTCAACTATTTCCAAGAGGGGCATAGCCATATGGCGCTTGTTTCGGAAATGCCCGGTCGGAATGGCGGTGCGTTGGGTGTTGTTACTCTTGAGGATGTGGTGGAGGAGTTGATTGGGGAGTAAGTCTCGTAGCCCTACCACTCTACCCGTGGAAGGTGTACCGTCCGTGGGTTGTTATGTTTCTCACACGTTCCAGGGAAATCATCGACGAATCCGACAAACACGACGATGCCTCGCACTCGACCCCGAAGCCAGCACCTGCAGACGCGCCGACGCCCCAAAGACAAGCCAGCTTCCCCGGCCCGTCCCCCGACACCCGCACGCTCCGCCGCTCCTCAACTGCTCCCATCGCGAAACCAGGCTTCATCAGCTCCATCACACCCGCGCAGCGCCAACACCTCGACAACCTCACCCCGTCGAATCTGGCTCGAAGTCCCAAGCAGACGCGGTTTCCATTTGTCAAGATCAAGCGAGGTGGTGCTGGTACTGGGCAAAACGGTGCGCAGAATCATGGAGAAGCGGACTCGAAGGCACGCAAGGGTTCGGGTGTCGTTGGGATTGATGAGAGGACTCCATTGCTAGAGTCTTAATGTGGGTTGGACTGGTGTAGGTATTCTTGTTTGAAGAAGTTGCATGAAGTTCATGTTGTGTTGACCCAACTTAGCGTTATCGAGCTGGGCACTCGTACCATGTATAAATGGATGGACAACTGCCTTGTCCTGACACGCTTTTGTATTCATGGTACTCTCAGTTGTTGAAATTCTAGTGGTACCAGACTAGATATCCTCGCCCAGCAATGAGTGCTATTATACGTAAAAAAATCAGATTGATAATGTGACAGACGCCCTAACTAACTACATAAAGTGCTATAATTAACTTCGATCATATCCAGAGACAAAACTTTTCGTACTCACAAAAAAGCTTTATATTTGTCCTCATGGTCGGCGCTACAACCTCATCTTCACCACAGACTCAAAAGCCGCTCGCCCATCGTTCACTTCCAGCATAACAACCGGGACATCGACTTTGAATGTTTCCTCACCTGGTAGATTCATCGGCGCGGAGAATCCAGCCACGTGTGAAACATCGGCTGAGCACAACGGACAATGCCTCGGATATTGGGCAGAAGACGCTTTTGCCAGGAGTGGCTCGACAGCCTTGATGCACGTGTGGCAGAACTGGTGATTGCAGGGCCGGACTCTGGAGACGGGAATAGCGTTAGTAGCTTTCCAACGGAGTTAGGGAGAAGAAACTTACACGCAATCGCACAATTGCACCGCACATGTTGCGCATCGCTTTGGTTTCAGCGGGTCAAACTTAGTATCCGTTGCGTCAACCCCGATATCCTTGTCCATGGCGCTAATGCTTTTGACCCCAGCTAAAGTTGACGATCCATCCAGCCGCTGATCAGGATCTTCTTCCACGGCATAGAAGGGAATTCCAGCTTCAATGTACTCTTGTACCGTGATTGGCGTTCTTGGAGGAACGATATGCGTCACTGTCTCAAAGTCAGGGGGATGCACGATGTGGATATCAAGCATTTTGCTTCTAGATGTGTTCCAGATACCCTTGGGCTCGGTGTCCTTGACAATGTCCTGGATGAGCTTTCCGCCTGCCGCGATGCCCATTACTTGGACTCGGTTCCGTTTGATCTGGCCTTGAATAACCTCTTGAGAAATTCTGCGCTTGTACGGGATGGGAGATTCGATGCTATTTAGCGGTGGCCTTACTCGATCTTTGTAGGTTCCCGTACCAAGCTTACCGTGGAGACGAGAGTCTGACGGTATGGTCATTGGCTGTGGAGGTGCTCCAAGGTGGTCATCTGGTAGCATCCTCCCTTCGGACGCAGCATTCCTCCACGAAGACGGTCCATACGCCGTATCATTGCCACCTTCGGGAAAACCCACGTTAGCAGGACCTTTGAGGGACCAACGGAGAGACGTACCAAATACAGGCATCCAGAGAGATTTATTTTCCTGACTTCGTCTGCCGCGAAAGGGCCGTAGTAGTTTGCCTATTACCGAGCCGGAGCTCGTGGATGGCCTGTGGTAGGTGACCTGTGATGTAATGATATCAGATTTCCTGCGACAGGACTACGTTCAAGCGTGACAAACCTTCAGATGCAGTGTCTCCAAATCTTCAAAAGTTTCCCCTTCCTCCAAAAGGTCGCAAAGCCGTGCCGGCCCCGAAAATGTAGCTGGCTCCGGGGTCAGTGTGACCGTGTCCCCATCCTCTAGCTGATAGTCGTGCGGGGTATCATGTTCTGCCATATACTTGAAAGATCCTCGCGCCGCTGTGGAGAATGACTGGTTGTGCCTTTGGGCATAAGAAGGTATAACCTCAATTTGAATACCGCCAAAATTCTCTTTCCCACTGACCTGCCCTTCGACAGTATACCCGGAGCCCACTGGCTTTGGAGTTAGTGGTACATGCGCAAGCAAGATACCTAGGTAGATGCACTTACGAGGCATAGCAACAAACTGACGCACAATACCTGGACTCACGGCAATACCGTCGAGCCATTCTTGTCCTGGCACAACAACATAGTCTTGCTTTTCGGACTTCTCAAAGATGTCAAGGCCGCTGATCGCGTTGATATTGCCAACGTTTACGCGAATCCCGTAGCTGGTATTGCTGTTACGGTTGTCGAATTGAATCCAAAGAGCCTCTCGCTGCCACATGGGGAAGAAAATGCCCCCGCGCTTCGTGATGCGTTCAGGCAATCGCGATGAAAAGGCCTCAACGTTGTAAAGAGGGAATAGTCCGCGGGAGTCTGGCAGGGGATGGATCTTGTCATCGTCCGGCATGCGCAGGGTACGGTGGAAGGCAATTTCCAGTTCGTCCGCGACCAGTATAATTTCCCCCTCCAGCGTCGCGGACAATTCTTTGCTTGGGGTCTGGAGACTCACAAAATGAAGGAATGTATCATCGATGTTGATCCGTCCGTCGGCGAAATCAGAAGGATGGTCACTTGACACGACCAGGTCCCGCGTAGGATATTTGAGGGTGTATTTGGAATTAGGCGCGTAAGGGTGCCCATAAGACCCGTCTTTCAATTCCCGAGCAAAATCATCGGGGACAATGAATTCGTCCAAGAGAAGCTTTACCGCGAGGTCGTTCAATTCGGTATCTGCTGGCAGGTCGAAGCTTGCAATGCTCGACCCTTTCTTGCCTTCCTTCTGCAGCCCTTTGATGATGACGCGGACCATACTTCTGGATGGGGTCGTAGATCGATGTGATCAGGTTGACAAGATACCTAGAGGTTGGAATGATATCTCCCTCAGCCTCAGCCTCACGTGGTGTTCCCCGCGGCACAACACGAATAAGCCCTACATCAGGAAATAATAACCTGCTTGGCATCGTTTCAGCCTCGTGCTTGTCATCTCTGAGCCAGCCCGGTTCTCGTCTTGGATTCCTCGATCTCCCTTGAGAAGGACAAAAGAGAAAGAGAAGATGTTTCGGGCAGAGGACTACACGGTGGGCTGGGTAAGCGCCCTTCCAATCGAGCTTGCCGCCGCCGCGGTGATGCTGGACGAGGAGCACCCCGAACTCCCGTACGGCCCCGGGGATGACAACGTCTATACCCTCGGCCGGATAGGCCGCCATAACGTTGTCATCGCTTGTCTTCCAGCTGGTCGATATGGGACAACATCCGCGGCCACGGTCGCCATCCAGATGCGGTCGACGTTTCCCGCAATTCGGTTTGGGTTGATGGTGGGTGTTGGTGGTGGGGTGCCAGGCTCTACAGACGTACGACTCGGCGATATCGTCGTCAGCCAACCTTCGGCAGAGCATGGAGGTGTGGTCCAATACGACTCCGGCACGGCGACAGAGTCTGGTTTCGTACGGAAAGGCTCCATGAATGCCCCGCCCGCTATATTGCTAAACGCCCTGAGTAAGCTGCGAGCGAATTATCTTCGGCATCAAAGCAGGGTCTTGGAGCACCTAGCTGGCTTTGGCGACTTGCCTCGCTTTCAGCAGGCTAATGCTGGGGTTGACCGGCTCTTTGAACCAACCTATACCCACGCAGGTGGTCCTACTTGTGATATTTGCAGCCAGGACCACTTGGTATCCCGGCCCCCTCGAGGTGAAGAAAATGTCGAGATTCATTATGGGACAATCGCCTCGGGCAACCAGGTCATCAGAAATGGTACCACCAGAGACCAACTAAGCACGGAGCTGGGAGGTGTGCTCTGCTTCGAAATGGAAGCTGCGGGTTTGATGAACGGCTTCCCCTGCCTCGTCATCCGAGGAATCTGTGACTACTGCGACTCTCACAAGAATAAGAGCTGGCAACCATATGCTGCTGCCGCTGCTGCCGCGTACGCGAAAGACCTCTTATGGGTGATCCCTGCAGCGGACATGGCCAAAACATCCACTGTGCAGAGCACTTCGATGCCATTGCGCAACGAGCAAGGTCGTCCTGAGGCCATCCAAAGCGCAAATACCTTATCATCGGAAGCCAGGAGCCGTCCAATTGACGCAAACGGAATGACCCGGTTAGCCCAGACAGCATACACACTCTATAGCTCGGTTCGATCTTACGACAAAAGGTCCTCTATAGTCTCCGAGCTTTCTCATGCGCTGTTTTCTCTTCACTGTTCATTCAATCACCTTTCAAAGTACCTTCGAGAAGGAGGTTCCGTGGCCAACGAATCGGGGTCCTCGACAAGCTATGTCTTCAAGAGTCCTGGTATTTTGGTAGCTCGCTGCAGCCAAGTTTTGAAAGATCTCCAGACGTTTATGCAAGGCGATCAATTCGAAGAGGAATCGAGGAGTAATCATGGGCTAAATTTGAAAGACCACATTAAGCCTTGCATCCAGTCGGAAAGCTGCCAACTCAAACTGCAGGCATTCAATGACAAATTACAGTGGTTTTTGCCGACCATCGATATCCTGCTCGATACCATATTGCCCACCCATGAGCAAAATCCAGCAAAGTCTCAACCTAGCGCTCAACCTAATACTGGACTGAGATCCCGCGGATCGCAGCCTGCACAAACAGGGAACAAACCACCCGGACGAACGACCAAGGTTTCGGATCCAACAAATGAGAGTCAGGTTCCTCCAAGTGCGGAAAGCGCTCTCGCTGCAACGCCTGCAGGTCTAACTTTCAGGAAAAGAGCTTTCAATGGGCCAGGACCTTCACACACAGCACCGCGTCTAACTGCGTATCAAACGACCGGGGAAAGCAGACATTTGAGATATCAGCCCCCAGGGACCCATAAGGAGGCGTTGGTCGCCGCCGCGGTGGATCATCGCCACAGCACCCCAAGAGACATACAAGTAGGCGAAGGAATGCTTTTTGCAAGTCAGCCTGTTGACCGCGGCCGAGGACGCATGAATCGAACCAATATTCCTAATTCTCCCGTTGTACCATCTGAAAGCTCGTCTGATTTTCCCGACCTCTCAGCCTCAGCATCACCCGAGGCCTGGCTCAGCACGATCCGTCGGCAACTGTCAAGATGGGAATCCCAGACGGCAAAATCCTCCCAGGATAAGCGGACGCGTCAAAGATACGTGTCCCGTGCACTTGTGTCGCTGAATACCTACATCGAGGCGCTGGATAATGTCGGTGATAGGCGCCGCATCAGAGAGGAGCTTGAGAGGTGCGGCCTGCTACAGGCGATTGTGAAAATGAAAGATGTAGCTGGGGATCTGGTTGTGCTGGAAAAGCAGGTAGAGGTGTATTTTGATGATAAGATGGATGATGGAATGGTACATTGAGCAGGCGTTTCGTGCCAGTATTGATGCAAGTATGTGTAGTAGATGCTGATGAAGGGTAAGCTGGATAGGACGGGATTCTGTTCATTAATCTCTTTCATAGTGCCACTCCAAGGCCTTGACATGGTACCTTGGTAGGGCTAGGGCTTCTGCCTTGCTGCCTTAAGCTGAAGTAGAACTCGCTCAACCTCGTCAAGATTGACAGCGCGAAGGTTGGCATCAAAGATATGTTTTTATTAGAGATCGGTTAGCAGTAAGGTACGGCCAGTCAGTGCAGCGACGCATAGAAAAACGGCTTGCTGGTAGGGCTCTGGACAATTCATACAAGCTCAACTTTGCAAGCTATAGAGTGGGGCTAAGCAGGGTTGAGAATGAGTACTCTTGGTCTCATTTTGTCTGTGTTGCAGCTTGCACAATTGATGTGGTAGATGAGTAGGTGGAAGGGTCAGAATGGATGTGCGTTGAAGTTGGGTTCCAACATCCGAGTTTCCGCCGCTGATAGCATGTTTAATGGACGCATACCAGGCAGGAACTGAGGCTAGATTGGGAGTACGTCGATAACATCAGGAAGTGAGAACCAAAACGACTCTGTATACTTAGTGGCCATGTCCGGGAGTCACGTGGTGATAATGAGCAGATCTCCTATCCGGGCCTAGCGCTGGCTGGCAGATCACCAAGCTTGACCTTCATCTTCACCTCCTCTCAATCTCTTCATTGTCAATTTGCCTACGTCCATCCTCCGCCCTCAAAATCCCGGCGCGAACCAGCACTCCTCGACGCGACTCAGAATTACCGAGATCGCATCCTACTCTAATCCCGCCCCCCACCCTCAATCCGCTTGCTCTCCATCAACCCTCGCACCGCAACAGGGCGAGCCGCACAACCAACACCATGGCCTCACCAAGCCAATCCCAAGCAGGCCCATCAACACAACCCCTCACACCCCCCGCTGAACCCTCCTCCTCCGCCAACAATGCCCCTACCACAACCACAAACACCGCCTCCGCCCCCTCACAACAACCAACACAACCCACAACCGCGCCGACAACAACACCAACCCCAGCCGCGCAACCCGCCCAGATCCCATCCACATCGCTGAAAGACAGCGGCAAGTCGCGGCGCCCGCGCGACGTGCGCCTCATCCATATGCTCCTCGCCGCGCAGGGCGTTACATCCTACCAAGAGCGCGTCCCCCTGCAGCTCCTCGATTTCGCATACCGCTACACATCCGGCGTCTTGCAGGACGCGGTACACCTCACAACCGAAGGATACGCGGGGGCTGGGCCCGAAGCAGCCGCGGCAGCGGCGAACAAGAACTCGGCTGAGGTCAACTCGGTGACATTGCCGTCGTTACGGCTTAGCATTGCGTCGCGGCTGCACTACCAGTTCCAGACGGGGCTGCCGAAGGAGTTCTTGATGGATGTGGCGGCTGAGAGAAATCGTGTGGCCCTGCCCGGTGCGACGAGGGGGTTTGAGGCTGGTGCTGGGAAACCCAATGCTAGTACCGGTGTGCTTATGGCGGGCATGAGGCTGCCGCCGGAGAGGTTCTGTCTTACTGGAACGGGGTGGAAAATGAGCGATGAGTGGGAGAGTGAAGGAGAGGAGGAGGTTCCGGAGCCCGAGGAGAAGACTGATGTTATGGCTGGGACTGAGAGGGAGGAGGGCGAGGGTGAAGGGGATGAGGATGAGGATGGGAAGATGGAGGACATATTCGGGGAGGATGCGGTGATGGGTGATGATGATGGGGATAAAGATATGACGGATGTTTAGCATCTGTTGTTCTCTATATACCTTTTAATACCTCGATATCTTTCGCGCGCTCGCGCTAGCCCAAAGGAGAGATTCGGTCATTTCTAACCTAACCAGTAACCGTACTATACAGCGACAACGACAGCAACAATAAATGAAACCTAACTCAGCCCACCAGGCTCAGGCTTATGCAAATGCTAGTCAACGCAAGCCAATCAATCAAGCAATCCAAAGCGAATCCCAACGCCAAATAACCCATATGTATACAACATCAACATCGCATCAGCATCACATCAACTCCATCAGCTTGACTTCCCCTTAGCAGCAGCCGCAGCCTTAGCTTCAGCCTGCCGCGCCTCATCCTCCCTCATCATCTGAATGACCACCGCCCGCCGCTTCTCGACCTCATCCAGCTCCGCCTGCTTCGCTTTCCGCCGCTCCGCATGCCCAGCGAACCACTCCTCTCGCGCCCGGTCCTCCTCCTCTGGCTTTGCGTGCTCGACCATACAGGTGTTCATTGCGAGGCGCTGTGTCCGGCATACCCATGTTGCTGTGACGGTGCGGTTGACGGCGCATTCGGCGAAAGCTGCCAGGTAGAGTGTTAGCATAGCTTGTGGAAGACGGGCGGAAAGGAGAATAAAATGTTCGGCAAGGCTCACCTTTGATCTCAGGCGCGCAGAGCGCCCGCACTCGCTTGTAGTAGAGCTGCTTGACTTCGGATTCCTGGGAGGCGGAGAGGGGGAGCGGGTTGCGGAGGTTGTATTTGGGGTTTGTGCTCGTCATTGTGGGTTGTTTCTATCGTAGCTGTGATGAGCTCGTATGTAATGTCATTTATCGGCAGACTTTGAGGGCAATTGGAGCGATTGGCGGCGCGGAGGAACGTGGGAGGGTGGTCTGGAGAGCTGGGTGGTGAGGTTCGGCAGAGCTGGAGGTTTTAGTTAGGCTACTTCCGTCTCCGCTCCAGGCTTGAGATTAATTTCTGAGAACTTTTATCTCCGACACCTCGACTTCCATCCAACCACCACCACTCTACACCAACCTTTTACCTCAAATCTACCCGAGCATTGCTGTCTGCTCTATAAACTCTTGTCCTTGAAATTACCGCTTACTCCATATCACACCTTCCCTCGAGGATCCCCCGCCAAAATGTCCTCCATGCGCAACGCCGTGCAGCGGCGCTCGCACCGCGAGCGAGGCCAACTCCAGGGCCGCGAGAAATGGGGTATCCTCGAAAAGCACAAGGTGCGTCTACCATCTCCCAGTGCCATACCAATCTCGTTCTTCAAGCAAAGCCAGCTAACTAACGCCTGAAATTGACCTTGTAGGACTACTCCCTCCGCGCGAAAGACTACAACGCCAAGAAGCAAAAGATCAAGCGGCTCGAAGAAAAGGCCCGCGACCGCAACCCGGACGAATTCGCCTTCGGCATGATGAACTCGCACAGCAGCACCAAGGGCAAGCACGGGACGGGGATGCGCGACTCCGCCACGGCGCAGGGCCTCTCGAACGACGCGATCAAGCTGCTCAAGACGCAGGATATGGGATACCTCCGCACTGTGGGGGAGCGGGTGCGGCGCCAGATGGAGAAGGCCAAGGAGGATTTGAGGCTGCAGGAGAGGTTTCGGGACACGTTGGGGGATGGCAGTAAGGAAAGGAAGCCGGAGCAAGAGGATGATGATGATTTCGGTGACTTTGATTTTGGGGCGGCGGAGAAGAAGGCGAGGAAGTTGGTTTTCGCGGATGATCGGGAGGATCAGAGGGCCCTGAGGAAGGAACTGGAAAAGGAGATGCTTGAGGAAAGCAGTGATGAGGATGAGGAGGAGGAGTCGTTTGGGAAACGCCAGGCGCAGCAGCAGCAGCAGCAGAAGAGGAAAACGCGAAAGGAGCTGGAGGCAGAGAAACAGGCGCTGAATGATGCGCGGCGGGCGCGGAAGATGAAGAAGCGGGCGCTGGAGGTCCGACAGAACAAGCTCAAAGCGCTGGAGAAGCAATACTCTCATATCAGCTCTGCAGAGCGGGCGCTCGACCTGCAGCGGGCGAAGATGTCGAATTCCGTGGGTGGTGTCAACAAGAACGGGCTGAAGTTCAAGATCAAGGAGCGGAAGAGGTGAATTCCCTTTCGTGGTTTGGATGATTCATGACGGCTGGAAAAGTTCTCGATCTTGTTCTTGCTTGTCCTTCGTTAATTTTATAGATTGCATTGCATTGTATTACAGGTTATAGGCGTCTGGATACCACGTCGATTCTTAAACAACACATCACATATGCATCACTTTTGATTGCTCGTCTAAATCATGCTGGCATAAAACTATATAAATCGTGACTAGCTCTGGAGAAAAGAAGGCATCGTTTACTGCTGCTTCATAGCAGCAACACGGATACTGACGGCCCGCTTATGCGCGTCCAATCCCTCCACGGCCGCAAGTGTCTCAACTGTCTTGGACAGACGAAGCAGACCATCCGCCGTCAGGTTTGAGGAGGTGATGTGCTTCAAGAACGAGCCGAGGTTGACGCCGGAGTACTGCTTGGCGTAGCCGTATGTTGCTTCAGGAATATTAGCTTGAGGCTTTTAACAGGAATTGGCGGAGGGTAGAACTTACGCAGTGAGTGGTTGACACCAGCAGAGTAATCGCCAACACTCTCGGGGGTCCACTGGCCGATGAAGACCGATCCAGCGTTCTCTACCTTCTCGACCGCCGCCTCGGCGTTGTCAATCTGCAGGATGAGATGCTCGGGGGCATAGTCGTTGCTCAGGGTCATAGCCTCCTCAAGGTCCCTCACGACAAAGGTGACGGAGTGTTCGAGGGAGCCACGGACGATGTCCATGCGAGGAAGGGCCCGGGCCTGGCGATCGACCTCGTCTTCAATGGCCTTCAGTTCTTGCTCGTTCAAGTCGATCGCAATGAGAATGACCTGGGAGTCGACACCGTGCTCAGCCTGGCTGAGAAGGTCGGAGGCAACAAAGGCAGGCTTGGCTCCCTTGTCAGCGATGACAAGGACTTCACTGGGGCCGGCGGGCATGTCAATGCTAACACCGGCGGAGGTGTCGTTGGACACAAACATCTTTGCGGCGGTCACGAACTGGTTGCCAGGTCCGAGAATCTTGTCAACTTTGCTGACGCTCTCAGTTCCGTAGGCCATGGCAGCTACAGCCTGAGCGCCTCCAGCAAGGACAATACTCTCGGCTCCAACCTTGTGAGCGACGTACACAATTTCAGGAGTAATGCTGCCATCAGAGCGGGGAGGGGAAGCGAAAACGATCTTCTTGCAGCCAGCAACCATTGCGGGGACACCAAGCATCATCGCGGTTGACGGCAGGACGGCGGTTCCACCGGGAATGTAGCAACCAACGCGCTCAATGGGTCGCGAGAAGCGAGAGCAAACAACGCCAGGCATGGTCTCCATCGACAAAGAGTCGTTGCTGCTCTTCTGTGCGCTGTGGAACTTGGCAATGTTGGAAATGCTGACATCGATGGCCTCCTGGATTTCAGGCGACAGCTTCATCAACTCTGCGGGGAAAGGTGCCTTGAGGACTGGGGAGGTTAAGGAGGTGGCCTTTTCGAACTTGTGGGTGTACTTGAGAACGCCTGCATCGCCCTGCTCAACCACATCCTTGATGATGGGCTTGACCAGGCCGACAATTGCTTCGTTGGACTTTTGCGACGGGCGCTGGAGATATTCATGGACCTTCTCCGCTGACGTTGACGCGGTAACAACACGGGTCATCTCAATGCGGGAGGTGTCTTCCTTGGGCTCCTCCTTCGCGGCGGGCTTGGTCTCGGCGGGCTTCTCGGTGGGTTTCTCGGCAAGGCCAGCCTTCTCCGCCCAAGGACCCTTGGCATCACCCTTTCTGCGCTTCACCTTCAAGCTCTTCAGGTCAAGGTTTCTCTCGACATCCTCGAGGCTGACACCAGCGGCAACACATCGAGTGAGAGCAAAGTACAGCAGATCGGCGGCCTCGAAAGCGATCTCCTCCTTGGTTTCGGCGCGGCACAACTCATCGGCCTCCTCCATGATCTTAGCTTGGGTGAGTTTGGGCTCGTTGAACAATCGGGCAGTGTATGATCCGGCAGGGGCATCGGCTTTGCGGGCTTGCAGTGTCTTTTGAAGGCGTGAGAGGCCGGTGTACGGACCAAAGCAGCTGGCGGTGCCGAGGTGGCAGAAACCTGAAGGTCAGCACGAGTACTAGGATAGCAAATAACCAACATACCTCGTCCAATCTGCTTGACGATGAAGACCAAGCAGTCGCTGTCACAGTCGAAACCGATACGGATCAACTCCTGTACATCTCCGCTAGATTGGCCCTTGTACCACAGGCCGCGCTTGCGGCTCTGGTAGACACCGGTCCCAGTGCGCAGAGCCTCCGCGATGCTCTCATCGCTACTCCACACAAAGCCCAGGCTGATGCCACGCTCATCCAGAACTGTAGTGGCGTAGAGGCCATTGCCCTGGTCCTTAACACCACGCGCGGCGATCAGAGAACCAGCTTGGATCTTCCCGCTTGACTCCTCCCTGTTGACAGCGATCGCGGTCGCAGGTACAACACTAACACCGCCCTGCTTCATTGTGTCCTTAATCGCGTCTTCCGTGGCATTGTCCGAGTATGTACGGTAAAGAAGCTGGGCTTCGGGGTTGAGTCCGAGCTTGACGGAGATATGGTGGACATCGGCGGAGTCCGTGCACAATCCTGCCTCACTGCGCTCAATGTGCTTGTCAGCCCATTGTTGGAAAGCTTCGACCTGGTCAGAAGATGAAGTGTAGACAACGAGGCGTGAGGAAGGGACGGATTGTTCTTCGGTGAGGGCAGTCAATTGGTCGAGCGAGATAAAGATCTTGGCCGCGCCGGCGTTGAGAATATCGACAAGGTCGCCGGTCGATGAGATGCCGGTAGCATCAACATAGACATCGAGGGTGCGGAAGTTTTGGCGGATGAATGTCTCTGCCTGGGAGAGGTCGGTGGCCTTGATCAGGACGCGGCCAAAGAAGGCGATCTGCTGGAAAGTGAGGCCGTCGGCGGCGGCGGCGGCGGGGTCGTAGGAGACGAGGAAGGGAGTAGCCATGATGGAGTCAATGAGTCAATGGCAAAGTAAACGAGAGGTATTGATTGATGAAATGACAAAGAAAGACCAGTGCCCAGCTGGAGAGAATCAAGGGCGTGGGAATGGAGGTTGGCAGCTGCTGTTGCTGGTTGTGTAACCGGTGATTCATCCCTTCGAAATTCTCGCCCCGCAGTCTTCACCGCCCTGCTATCTCCATTCCCGGCTCCGATTACGCATCTCAGGCTCCAAGGCAGAAACTCCGAGCCCTACCTCAACACCACTATCAGCGTGAGGATAAATCCCCCATAGTGGCTAGTATCCACTGGCTGTCACTTCCTCACTCGACGACTATTTCCCCATATCTCTGATGTCTATGTCTACCGTGATCACTTCAGGGCTCGACCAATGTTAACGCAGCACCTGGAATGGACAAAGATATATAATCCCACAATCCTAATGTTGAATTCTGGCGTCAAAAGCTTGACGATATATAAATGCGTTGCAATTGAGTTCCAACGCTTATAGCTATACACAGTGATTGCTTATTGCCAGCTCTCAGGCTTTACGACGAGGGGCAACCTCCTTCACTGTTAAAAGTTGGAAGATGGGCCAAGGAGCAGCTCAGCCCCCGCCAGGCAAATTTAGGGCTTGGCGGCGATCCCCAACAACGAGGCTGTGTATCTAGGTAGGCATCAAAACCTTGACTGTCCAGACTCTGACTGATGGACATTCATCTGGTAGTATCAAGATACGTGGATAGACCATATCATGACAAGGAATCCAAGCAACGATTCGACGGGGTACATCCCCTTGACCGTGCAATCCGCCGGGCTGGTCCGCGAGTGTGATGATCCCCAAGAACGCGAGCGACCCAGCCGCAAAACAACCGGAAGAACTACGTGGAATCGCATGGGCACAGTCGGGGTCCTGACCCTGACGCTCCTCAGTCTCATATGGAAACAATCCAGCATGGCGATCTCCGGAGGAGAGCCGCCAACGCCTTGGATCCAGATCGTCAACGCAAACTGGATGGCTCGACTTGTGACCGTGTGCACGGCGCTTATGTGGATGGTTATCGGGCTCCAGGCTAGTCAGGCGACGGCGATGATGGCGAGTATTGTGCTCGAGGCGACCGGCACGCCACTGCTGCATGTGCCGTTCTTCTCAGTTGTCAGGGCCGTGAGCACCGCGCCGAGTAGTCTGTTGTACCCAGCCAAACTGCAGCCAAAGAGAGGAGCGCTGTCGTTGTTCCTGTGGATACTTGTCGTTTTCGAGGCGATCGCAGCTGTTGCGTCGCAGTTCCTCTCGACACTGCTGATCTCCGACATGGGAGATGGCAGATTCACCAGCCGCGCAAATACATCTAGTGTCCCCATTATTCGCAATGGAATTCTGACTGTCCCCTGGTGGTCGAACTCCCCAGCAACAAGCTGGACATTCGCCGAGGTCTCGGAGCCGTTCTCGGAGGGCCCTGGATACCACAACACGGGGCATAACTACCGCGCATTTCTCCCGCTTGAGACGGCAGCTGAACGGACAAGCTTGCGTAGGTACCATGGTGTTGCGCCAGTGACTGACCATCAGGTAGTCTGCATGCGCCCGTCCCTGGCGAACCTCACGCTAAAGGGTCTGAATGGGGTGCGTCTTTCCGGGGAAGCGAGTATCGGCAACAAATCCTATCCCACATTACTCGATGCAGACGAGCCTCGTTATTACGCCTTTGACTGTGCGATCCCGTATAGTGCTGGGGGCGAAGCTGAGGTGCGCGGCGAATCAAGCCTCTGCGCCAGTAACCTTCTTGCCACGTATACGGAGGGGTCTCTTGTCCAGGACTTCCCGTCATGGATCTTCTTTATCCTGGATGTTATGTCTATGGGTGCAGTGACCTCTGTTTTTGATGGGCTCCCGCGACAAGACTTTCAAACTGTTCGAGGCGATGGGCCATGGGCGGTCGTGAACAACGGTTCCACGGAACAGGGGGCATTGCGTATGACTGTATGCGTCGCAAACACCGTTGCAACCACTTTCACCGTCGAGATGTCCAGCAACTCTGAGGGGATCGAGCCAAGGATTGTCTGGAGCCGCGATGACCAAGCGTACGATACGTCGGAAGCCCGACGGCACCTCGGGCTGTCCCTGACGCCTGAAAGTCTCGATCGCCGTGGCGTGCTATCCCTATCACCCCGGTCTCAGTGGCAGGAGTTCACCGGTGAAGCCTTTGGCGCAGATGGGGACACGAATCTATCCTCCAGGCTAGTCTAGCCTTTTCTCTCCTCTTTACCGGTACCAGGCGCGGACTCTCTTCCAGAGAACTCAACTCTTCCGGATAAGGGGGTATTGCTGTCTAGAACTTACACGTCGACACTAGACAACGCGCATCTCTCACATGTACATCTCTTCCAGGATACGTTGCGCGATACCGGTAGTCCAGCAATCGCCATGCAAGGTTTATTGGCGAGAAGCTCGCTGATGGTATACTATGAGCAATTCTCCAGATTGGACACCGACGCCGCGGTTACGGTGGCGTTTGCCTCGACGAAGCTGACCCCCATCCGCTGGACGGGATTTGTTGTGAGTGTTGTTATTATTGCAACGCATTTGGCGATTGTTGGAATTGTGACTGGTTTGTTTGCCAAGTACACCAGAAGCTCGTTTCTGGGGGAATGCTGGCAGGCTGTCTCTCAGGTGGCCTCAAAGGATGTACAACCGGTCCTTGAGCAGGTTGAAGACTTGAAAGACGACGAGGTTGCACGGTGGGGGGAGAATCTAGAGCCTCGATTGGCGCAGCAAACATTTATTCGGTATAGAGGAGAGGCTGTTCTATAAGTAATGTACATCAAACTAACATGATGATCAACAACCTTGATGATGCAGATGGCCCCTCGGTACCTTAACAACTCGTGGAAGTTCCATTGAATTTCTATTAGCTACTCCAACCTAACAGTAGCGCGGTGCGGTCCCCGACCCAACTGTAGACAATGAGGTTGCTCAAGTCCGCAGGTATCGTCAGCTATACAGTCACTGTTGGAGACAACGGACAAGCTCCGAGCCCCCGCATCCCTGGGGCTCGCAAGCCGGTGAGTTGGAGAACAAATACCGCAATGATATCCGGAGCTAGGGCTCGGATAAGTCTAGTGCTGCCGCAGTGTGGAAAGTAGAATGTCTGCATGGTTGAGTAACCCCACAATGGTTTCATGCACGCACGGCTTATAAGCCTGCCAGTACCCCGCCCCGACAGTGTTCCCTTCTCCCTCAGGTTCAATTGTCCTGGCTTACAAGTCTAGTCGACAAGATGATCTCCCTTGCTGCCTGCGTTCTTCTCGGGTTCTCCGCCAGTGTTGAATCTGCCACACTACCACCGCAAGCACAGTATATCAACCAACGAAGTTTCAATGTCTTGAACAACACGCGGCCACCGTCCGAGTTCAATGCAACCAGTGTATGCTATCCCCATCTGTAAACTCACTAGGGTAAACAAACATGCCCGTAACCACAATTAACAACATCGGATCATCAGCTCTTCCTCCCCCCAGGCACCACAGCAGCGACTCTATCCAACCGCCCCTTCCACGTCTACGACGACGAGTTCCTCGCCATCCTCGGTCCAAACCCGACTCTGACGCTGATCGCCCAGTCCGAAACTGACCCGCTGTTCCACGAGGCTGTTACGTGGTGCGTATCCCATCCATGCTTCCGCTCCATGCATTTATTTTGTCCAATGAATGAATAACCTAACAAATCCCCATGCGCCCAGGTCTCGAGAAACAGACGAAGTCTTCTTCGTGCAAAACGCCGGAGCCAAGGACGCCGGCACGGGTCTCAACAAGTCCGCCATTGTGCAGAAGATTTCCCTCGCGCAGGCTGAAGCCTATGCAAATCTGACGGACGCGACGGGGCTGGTGGATGTTGTTACGGTCCCGACGACGCAGGTGATTCCGAATCCGAATGGTGCGTTGCAATGCAATACCTCATAATGTGAGCGTGATCCGTAAACTAACAGGATGTGGATGTGGGCTTAGGCGCGACGAACTTCCGCGGGAAATTGATATTTACTGCGGAGGGGCAGGGCGATGATGTGGCTCCAGGGCTGTTTGTGATGGACCCAAAGGAGCCGTATACGACCGAGCGTATGTCCTCACGCATTCCTTCAACTCCGTTGCCGGAGCCTCCTAACATAGATCATGTGGTATAGCGATCCTCAACAACTTCTTCGGCCGCCAATTCAACTCCCCCAACGACGTCAACGTCCACCCGGTCAACAAGGACGTCTACTTTACAGACACGATCTACGGCTATGTGCAGGACTTCCGGCCTGCCCCGGGACTACAGGACCAGGTGTACCGCTTCAACCCGGATACGGGGGCTGTTAGTGTTGTAGCGGATGGATTTGTGCACCCGAATGGTACGCCTTGCACAAGCGGGCATATACTCAATGCGAATTCTGACTTGACGTTCTGTCTAGGACTGACATTCTCCCCGGATGGGAAGTACGCCTACGTTACTGACTCTGGCATTTCGTATGGTTTCTACGGGATGAATCTGACGGAGCCGGCTTCAATGTATGACTTTGCGTGCTTTGGGGATACCATTTCTGCCAACAATATATGAGAAAACAGGCTGACAGTATCACAAGCTACCGCTTCGACGTCCTAGACGACGGCACGTTTGAGAACCGCAAAACTTTCGCGTTTGTCAACTCTCGCCTTCCGGATGGTGAGAATCACCCTTCATCTAAGGCATATCGTCCAGCCCAAGACTAATCACTACATTGGTAAAAATACAGGAATCCACTGTGACGAGAACGGATACGTCTACGTGGGTTGCGGGGACGGTGTACAAGTCTTCAACCCGTCGGGTAAACTGGTCGGCAAAATATGGCTGGGCACAACATCGGCGAACTTCAATTTTGCGGGAAATGGTCGCATGGTAATAGCCGCGGAGACTGAGCTATACTTTGCAACTGTGGCAGCAAATGGCGGGTTTGTTGAGAGTGAGCTGTAATAGGACCCTCGGCTTCTCATGCCATGCCACCCGCCGCCTCACTGGGATTATTATCCGATTGCGGAAGGACCGGACGCTCAGACAGACGTCGGATGGCTCGGATAGCCTTTGGGCCAAGTAGTTCCAGTTCCTGTTGGACTTCAGCGGCTATTTGTAGATCGGCCATTTGAACTAA
Source organism: Aspergillus incahuasiensis (assembly GCA_003719405.1). Lineage (NCBI taxonomy): Eukaryota > Fungi > Ascomycota > Eurotiomycetes > Eurotiales > Aspergillaceae > Aspergillus > Aspergillus incahuasiensis. The sequence goes on from RHLP01000424.1 coordinate 19,698, forward strand.
GATCTTGAGACGGTGTTAGAACGGCCTCACATCCATGCAGACAGCCACATTGTACAATAGGGTAGTGAGTTAATTTACCATGTGATGTTGCAAGCGTCGCAACATGTTGCTGAGACCGTGTGGATCGTCCAAAGTCCCGTCTGACGAGTCGATGTAGGCGTCGAAGAGATACCACTGGTGGTCGTCTTCAGGCCCGTCACTCTCCCACGGAGCCAGCTTTCCAGCGAGGAGGCTGAACTCAGCATGATCCATCTCGGACGGTTTAGCTAATGGTTCTTGGTGGCACTGCGAGGACCCGGCGTAGCACATAAGACGCACGAGGTCTGGATCTTCGTCCTCATGCTCTTGACCCTGATTAGCTCGCCGCCGAATCAAGTCGCGGCGAACGTCCTTCCACTCGTTGATCAAACGCTCCATTCCACCCTCCAGGATATAGCGCTCTTTCTGCTCACGCCCCATGTCTTTGTGGATTGGGTATCGGTCTCGCCACGTGTTGCGGGTCAATGCCTGGATGCGATCCACGAACTCGGTGTGCTTGAAATCGGCCAGTTCCTCGAAACACTCGAGGTGATAGAACTCTGGATGTCGTCCAGATACAGTAAGACTGCATGCCTAGATGAGCAGGTGCTTGCGGCAAACTCACTAATCTCTGTGCTTTTCGCCGATGCAGATGATGTCTCCTTGGCCAATGCCAGGCGCAGTTACCTAGACAAGAGGAGTTTGCCGCGCGAGCAATTGGGATGCATACACACTGCGCGTCGTCCGCCCGCGGAAGAGGCTCGCTCGACGAAAAATATAGGGTATTTCCTCGTAGCTGATCCGACTGAAGCTGGTGTGGAAGTTTGGTCCAGACCTACCAGCTTGCGGAGTTGCGCCTTGGAAGACTCCAAGGGATCAGCGTTGGCGCTTGACGAGGTGGACATGCCTGCAGTCGGACAGCGGGTTGGGATGTCTCCTAATGATGAGAGTGATGGGAAAAGAAAACAGAGTCAGAGTCCGTACGATAAAGCCATGTAGAGCTGGATAAGAGAGTGGGAGATGAAGAGTGAGGTGGCCGTGTCTAGGTGCTCCTTCCTCAACAGCGCTTGTCCAGGCATTCGTCCGCAACTGATTCGTATGAGCCCACTGAGTTCCTGTTAACACTAACCTGGTTGTGTACGTAGACCTCACAGCCATCAGTCAATATCGTATTCATAAATTGCTACATTCTAGAAAAAGTATATCACTTCTTTGACAAGGTACAAAAGCGCACCCGTGAACTTGACAGCTTCCAGACACCCAAGGGCCCAGAAGACCACAAGCAGATAGAGAGTCGACGGCGCAGCGTTGATCTTGTCCAAGTCACCTCCAGTTGTCTATTCGTCAACAAAAGAAAGGGTGTTCAAGACAACACCGCATAGCAGCATATTCGACAGCGCCCAAGCCAGCACCATATTCACCCGGTACGAAGTAAAAGCCGAGTCTTCTTCCGTTGGATATGTTGCTATAGTCTCCTGTCGGCGTTTGCTGTGTAATTGTTTGACGAAGGCGATGTACTGCTTGTCCAGATCCTCGGGGTCCTCGGATATACTGATATTAGGTACGACCCGATTTGTCAACGGGAGATTTACATGGTTTACTTTATCGAACAACTCCCGCGTACTAGATTCAGCGGCTGAAAGAGGTGGGTACATAAATGTGGAGATGTTGAGGAGGTTTACGTGCACGAGGACGCAGAGAACATATTGAAGACCCTGATTATGAGTTAGCCGAACAACGACGGGACGGAACAGGCGAGCCAAGAACATACCGATGTTAGGATGACCCATGGATCTAGGAATATCAAGGATGCCAGAAGCCACATGACAAATATCGCAACTAGCGGCAAGATGGCGAAAAGGAAGCGTAGATCACTAAGCCATACACCGAGGGCTGTGCCGAAGTGAATAGTATCGTGCATTAGGCGCAATGGCCTTGGCAGCGACGACTATCAAGATAGCAAGAGTGTATACATCGAGGAGCACCCAGGCAGTCATGATGAGAGCACGGATGAGACTGATTCTCCGAGTCCGAGGCTGACGACAGAGAGCAAAGACGACGGATATGGTAAGAAGAAAAGTGTAGAACGCTCTGACAGCGATCTCGATAGCCGGGCCATGGTGGTTGGTGATTGAATTGGAGGTAAAGAATTGGCTGGTGAAGCAGAATATTAAAAACGCGTTGCCCTAACGCAACAGTATTAGCCCTGATTCAACAACACCACATGAGGACATACAATGGCAAACCAAGAAACAATCAGTTCCAGGCTGAGATACACCAATAAAGCCGCAAACTTTGTTCTCCGCAATGCCCCTCTAACGCTAGGCATTGTGCTCCATCCATTCATCACAAACGCAATCCGGTCGTGAATGGTTTCGAAGTTGTCATCCTGAGAGGCCTGATAATGAGATCTTGCCTTCCACACATAATCCAGACGATATTGATTTCGATAATGAGAGTGAACATCGAATGCCCATCGTCGCTGCTCCGAGGTATAGCTGTCCCAAGCAGGTGCATCCAGCATGGGCTTGGCTGGGCCAGGCGCGGCTTGTAAGATGTGCGGTGCAGGACCTCTAGCCTCCCCCATCCGAGGCTGACATCTGAAGATGGAAAGCCGAGTCGGCAAGACAGGTGCAAACCCCAGGAATGACTGAAATGGGTGGTCCAGCGCGCTTTGCAATGCCAGCTGCATGCGATAGGTCGCCGCGCATACGTTCAACCCCCAAGATAGTGACGGCGGTCGGATCATGGTATGTCCAATGGCTCCATAGCAACTGGGATGCAGGTCGAGCCGTTCCCAGAGACGATAAATGGCGTCTGGAGCTGGTATTACTCCGACAGGAACGAAGACACACAGCCGCGGTTGAAGCGTCGGCATGATCGCCTCAGAGAGCCATCTATCGCAGTAGTTGATGCCCATTGGCCTTTCATTCAGGCACAGAATCATCTGAATGGGAGTTTCCAAGTATTCGGGCGAGGGGGCTGTTGCATCTCCTGGCAGGCGGACGTGAGTCGTATACTCAAAAAGATGGGCGATGACTTCTTTGCTCCCCACGCTACCTACTACCAAAGCTGGCTGCCATAGCCCTAGCAGCGTAAGGGCTGCCTTGGCCTGATCGGACAGTTTACGCCGTCCGTCGGCGAGAATGCAAACAACGCATTTCTTCCATCCTCGTCGCTTCCACGCCTTGTTCTTTTGGGAGCAGATGAAGTGGATATTGGCAAAGATACCGGTCAGTGTGCGACTTAGATCTATGCCAGGTTCATCGCTGAGGAGCACAGTCATTAGAAGCTCCGTTCGCCGGGGGGTGAAATACAGCTTCTGGCGCAGGGTAAATCGCTCCTTGCGGAACCTGTTTGGCTGGCAGGTGAGCGCCGAGTATTGCACCCGCGTGGATTCTTCCTCATTATCACCGGCTCGACGTCGGATCTTCGAATGCACTGGGCATGACAGCACATATTGACCATATACGAGGTCTGCCTCTCGGGGAGGTCGTGCTCGTCCGATGGGAACCAGCTCGATGTCTCCGCGGATTGTCGGTGCTGCTTCTACCGGTTCAGTCCAGGTCTGCCGCGAGTAGAGGTGTGGAGGGATAAATTCCACGTCTGTCTCCATCGGATCGGGCTCCATGGTCTAGAGTATAGAATCCAGGTGCCGTCCTCATCTTCCGTCGAGGTTGCTATGCCGCCGTCAGATTGCATTCGGGTGGCACAAAGACACAAGTCATTTCAGCCTCGCCCGCCAGCAGACCAGTAGCAGAAGGCTACGCTTCCAGGTATGCGGCATCTCGGCCACATTGGTCTCCAGGTAATCCCTGTCAGCTGAGCCCCGCCCCCTCCTCAATGTCCTAGGCCACGGTCGCCAACTCATTCACTTACCGTTGATTCATACAAACACCATGGCCGAAGGCACTCAATGGCAGATCGACATCCCCAGCCTCACACAGTTGCTATTCAGCGCTGGGGCCCATGGGCTAAAGCAACTGGCACTCGCGGGCGTCGATCCCCACACCATTGGCTCCATGCTGATGATCGCCGAGTACACTCCTGCTTTGCACGACTTCAGAACCAAGCTTGGCAGGGCTCGCCAGCGGCAGCGCATGGAACGGTTCTGGCTTCACAAGGTGATCGAGATTGGGGCCTGCACAAACTTCCTTGCGGACCAGATGCTCAAGACGAGGGCTGGCGAGAACGTGGTGGCTCTGATCGCGGCGACTGCTACAGTCATGGATGAGGAGAGCTGCACCGCAGTACTCCTGTCCTTGTTCGAAGCTGCCAAAGCATCTCTCGAGAACACACCCGGAATCATGCAGCTGCAGAATCTCAGAAAGTGCCTTGCAACACTAGCTGACAAGATGGGCTTCGCCGAAAAAACTCTCCAATACCACCATTTCTTTTTATCACTTCTGGACAGGAACAGCGAGGGGGTAGCTTCAATCACAAAGCGACCGCCGCACGAGAGTCTCCCAGAGGTACACGATATGGCAAGGCTGATCCGGCTGATGCACCATCTGGTCACCTCAGGGGACCGGAAATGTGTAGTTAGGTACACTGGCCTGCGCGGTGCTGCATGGATGGCAGCATACACCTCACATATTCTTGGACTTCCTATCTGTGCAGTGAGATCGGACGGGAGTCCAGTGACCATAACTAGTAGCTACGAGAAGGCACAGGTCGTCTTCGAGATAGCCGCCCCTGATAGCACCGGCGGCCTTTACCAAGAAGGAGCCCTCATGGATCTGATCTCCCTCGACACATCCCCCTGCTCTATCAACAGCGGCTGGTGCGTGGACTGTTCCATGATGGATTTTGTCAATCTACATCACGCCAACTTGCGCCAGTCACATCCGGCGCCCTTCTCTCGAATCTCAACTTTTGCAGCCATCGAATTGCTCAATGAGGTATCCACCCTCATCAACTCATTCGACCCACGGGAGTCTCATTCGACATGGTACCGGTCCAAGTACCCGCGTTCCAAGGGCTTCTTAGCATTTACCCAGACCGTTCTTCCCGACATTCAGGCTCGGGCTTTGCGTATCCTAGGGATTCTCGGCTTCCGTCCACCTGGAGGAGGGTATCGATATCTTGCACAGGGGGAGATTGCAACGTACTTCTGCCATGGGCATGAAAGTGACCCGGCACCGCTGCAGGAGAGCTATTCTGATAGCGCGGACTCCGATGATGATGCTTCGTCGCATAGCGAAGAATCGAAGGGGGGCTTCTTTAAGAGCTTTAGAAAGCTTGGGCGAAGACGACGAGATAGACCAAAACAGGCAAGAAAGAAATACGAGTCTCGACGAGGTCAGTATGTGGTACCGGGAAGTTTGTTGATGGGCGAAGACACCGGCTATGATCGCATCAAGTACTACCTGGACGACTACTCGGATCCAGTTCTGTACAAAGCAGCAAAATGGCCGCGAGAGACATTCAGTGATCTGCTGCACAGCATTACCATTGGCGTCCATTTTGCGTCTCGACTGGCATTTACCGACTGGGACGTGAATCTGCGCCTCATGTCTGCCAGGGTGATGTCTTGTAGAGAGTTGCCACCGCCACGCGGTGGCACCCGGCCTGCCAACTTTGAAGGGCACATCCTTGAAGCAATCCAGCTATGTTCAGATAGCATACCCATCGAGACTATAGAGCAGCGGATGTGGAGCGCTGACTGGGTGGGCCTGGATATCGACGGCATTGTGATCCTGCGCAACGCGGCCATGACCGACACCTGGACAAGCATGAAAGGGGCCTATCTAGGCTTTCGACGAGGACGCATTTTCTACGAGAGCCAGCAGTACACCAAGATCCGAACTGACCGTATCAACACCCCACCGCAGAACCTTGCCGTAGCGAAGAAAGACGGCTATTCCCCATCCTTCCCGGAGAATGCCTGTCCGTCGATTGAGATTCGCGCCCTCGTCAAGCCCATGGCCGATACCATCTTTCTGCGTCTCGAAGCATTTCCAATGCCTGGATCATCTATCATCTGTGACGGCAGCCTATCCGCAGCCTATGCCCCTGATTACTTGGTCACGACACCTTGCGAGCATGGGTACGACCCCCCAGGAAGCTCACCATTCGCAGCCAACTACCCATACCTTGAGAACTTTGCCGAGGGTTTATTCTTCGACAACAGCGTGCAGAGTCAGACATCTGGAGAGGTAAACATCAACGTATTCTACCAGCTCACGAGTGAGAACAGCTTGGCACAGTGGCTGGCATTGCAGTGGCAGCCTACTTCAGACCCTTTCCAATGCCTCCGCATTATCCAGAGGGATTGTTGTCTCGATTGTCTGTTTGAGCGGGTGCTCGAGGTCCTTGAGAAAAGTAACTTGCGAATAACTCCAGAAGGATTTCCTATATGCATTATAGCTGGGAAAGAGGAGATTTCCTGAGAGGAATGGCATATAAATTTGCCATGTCTGCTCTGACGGTACACAAGTCGGCGGCAGGAGCTTCCATGTCTATCGATATCGAAAAATTTACTATCAAAGATGAACTAATACCAATCTGAAATGGACACTCTATATGCATCTTAGATTTTCAAGCTAATTACGCCTGACACCCAAGAAAACTGTCTAGAACCTCCCTGGGCCTAAATCGTTTTTATGGATCCCAGTTCTCACTCTTCAGTGCGGGTGGTCAGTTTTTTGTGATTCAATCCAAGGTCGGGCCACGGGATGGGACGGCCGGGCTACAATAATGAACTGTCCATATGACTATAGCACCCCCTTCCCATCTTCTACATAGAAGTCATAAAGGAATCTTCTAGACAAATGTCCAGAACAGGTCATGCAGTTCGACCCTCAAGCATTTGCGGGGTCCCCGGGCTATGGGCTGACACATGCCTTCAGGCCTTCCGGGGAAGCGGGGGGCTGATCCGTGGCACGCTAATGCTGACTTTTGTACTGTAGCTAGGGATCAACAATCATAGAGCTCTAGTCGCACTGGTCAGTATACACTAGTCCGATGAGAAATATCATAAAAACAGTATCTACAGCTGAATACATGTTCGTAAAGACTGGTGTATCTCAACCGTCTTGCAGCTACCCATCTAGCCAGCCCTCACAACCATGGCCCATCCACAAGAATCATCAACCACGACTAAGAATCATATCCCTAGGACCTCGCTAGACCAGAACTACAAGATCATCGAACAGCCCATCGGCACGCGTCGCCCCATCCGCGTGGCATGCATGGGCGCCGGGTACTCGGGCCTGATGATGGCCATTGTATTCAGCGAGAGGATGCAAGACCGAAACGCGGAGCTGGTAATTTACGAGCGGAATGAAGACTTGGGTGGAACATGGTTAGAGAACAGGTACGAACCTTCTGGTCCCATCATGTCCCATGTGCTACAGTCGCCAATCAAGTGCTCAGGTATCCCGGCTGCAAATGCGACATCCCAGCGCACAACTACGCGTACAGCTTTGCGCCGAATCCCACCTGGCCGAACTACTATGCCACCTCGGAGCAAATTCATGAGTATATGCGTAGTGTGGCAGACAGGTACGATTGCCACAAGTATATCCGGTACAAGCATACAATCATGTCTGCTATCTGGAATGAGGAGAAGACGAAGTGGGAGTTGAAAATAAAGCAAAAGGACGGAACCCTACTCGAAGACGAGGTGGACGTGTTTATCAATGCGGGTGGTGTTCTCAAGTTCGTCTCTACTTGATTTCCATTTTACCTACATACCTGGAAACGGCAGACTGACAATGAGCAGCAACTGGAAATGGCCCTCCATCCCCGGAATCGAAACGTATACCGGCAAACTCGTCCACTCTGCGCACTGGGATCAAACCTATGACTTCCGCAACAAGCGCATCGCCGTAATTGGGATTGGATCGTCCGGAATCCAAATCATCCCAGAGCTCGCCAAGATCCCAGGCTGCAGTGTCGACATCCACGCCCGCTCGCAGACCTGGATCTCGCCCGCCCCGGGGACCAACGAGCCCACGGAAAGCGATCCCGCCATGGACGAGGAGCACAACTTCACGCGCGAAACACTGGAGCTCTTCACAGACCCAGCCTTCCTCCGCGACTATCGTGCGGCCCTCATGGACCGCCGCGCGAGTAACTTCAAGCGCGCGATCGCCGACAGCGACCTGCAAGGGAAAGCGCAGGAGCTCTTCACCAAAGTGATGAGGGAGCGGCTAGGCGATACGCCCAAGGGCCGCCGCGCAGCATCATTCCTCCTCCCCTCGTTCCCTGTAGGCTGCCGACGCCTCACGCCAGGCCCGGGGTTCCTGGAAGCCCTGACAGCGGACAACGTCGAGCTACACTGGGACGACATCGCATCGATCTCAACAAACGGGATCATCTCACGCGCAACAGGTAAAGAAACAGTATACGACGCCATTGTCTGCGCCACCGGCTTCGACACGAGCTTTTGCCCCGCGTTCCCAATCATCGGGCGTAATGGTGTGAACCTCGCTGAGAAATGGAGTGCTGAAGTTCCTGCTGCGTACTTTAGTTTTCTTGTTCCAGACATGCCGAACTACTTCACCTTCATTGGCCCCAACGCCGTCATCAGCAACGGCTCGCTAGTGCTGGGGATCCAGGCCACGGCCGTGTATATCTACCGGTGGCTGACAAAGCTGCAGACGGAGATGATTGCGTCGTTTGAAGTACGACAGGACGTGACGGACGAGTATAATCAGCACATGCAGACGTATTTGGCGAGGACGGTGTGGACGCGCGGGTGTTGCAGCTGGTATAAGCGCGGGACTATTGATGGGCCTGTTGTTGCGGTGTATGGGGGGACAACGTTCCATTTCATGGGGGCGATCAAGGAGCCGAGGTGGGAGGATTTTGTTATTAAGAGGTTGGAGCGGGCGAAGTTGAATCGCTTTGCGTATCTAGGCGATGGCTTCACAGAAGCTGAGCATAGGGGAGCAGGTGTGGGGAAGACGCAGACGGTGGACTTTGCTGGGTATTGGGATCTGTTTGTTTTGCCGCATCTTCATGAATAATTTTCCCTTTAGTGTTGATGATACTCGGGCTTATATGGGACAATATACCGCGTTAGTGTTTATGAATATGACTAGATATTATGACGACGCACGATAGCGAAATGAGTGGATATCACACTTGAAGAACTCGTGACCTTCTATATCCCTAGAGAATATTATCTGATAGGTAGACGCTGCAAGAACCTGAAAGCAATGAACAACCAACAGATGTATTGCTATGATTAGCTAAAAGATAGCCATCGCATTTGGCGGCGAGGCCACAGCCCCCCGGTAAACCAACGGCACACTGGTAACGAAGAACGACCATCGGTTGTTTCGCTTACACAGCTCTGCCAGTGCCTCGAGGTCAAATAGCTCACCAATGGGCGTCCCCCATCCCGCAAGCAGAATCGGATGCAGCATCCATTCTTCGTCTACCAGTGCTGTAACAACATATCAGTGACCATCCGAAAGAGCGCAAGGCGAAGGGGGAGCAGGGTAACGTACGGACACACTCTAGCCCAGGATTGTCCCCCGCCAGCGCAGAGAACTGCCTCTCCCATAGCCACCGGGCCATCTCCTCGCTCTGCTGCAGGCCCGGCCAGGCGTGGCTTGCGGTCTTCATGCCCACTTTGCCGTCTTCGTCGAGAGCCATGTATGCGGCTGCATATCCGGTCCGGAGGAACAAGATATCGCCAGTCCGTGGGGTGATTTTCTTCTCCGCCAGGATGGCTTCGATGTCTACGACAGTGATACCGTGGGACTTGAGAGCACCGTACTCCTCTCTGGCGGAATTCCCCTGTTCGGTGATCCAGGAGGCATAGTCTATGAGGATTCCGCGGCCAGCAATCGCTTTCTCGGACCATCCGTCTAGCCCGTTGACCGTGGTGCTGGGTGTGCCGTGGATGTCGTCTTGGGTGACGCTGTTTCTCGTTAGTCAGGAGTAGCCAAAGATCACTCGATGGTGAGTACGTACCCATTATAAAACTTCCCCTCAGCCTGGTACGCAAAGTGTCTAAATGAGTCCCACTGCGTGCTGCTCTGCGTGTTGAAAGTGATCTAGCTCGGTTAGTCTAGGTTACTTCATTTCATGACACTGGGCGCTTGTCGTCTGAACGTACCACATCATCGTTAATGACTCGCGGAGCCTTGTTAATAAGCTTCTGCTCGAAGTCTAGGCGGCCAAGGAGGGCCGGCTTTATGGCATCCAGGGGGAGACTAGGTAGTGCAAGATGCATCAATGCACTTTGTTCAGGTGGACATTGAGGTTTCAGCATCTGTCAGAAGGACATACCTCAATGTAACCCTCTCTCCGGTCTTGATCTCCTCCTGCACGGCTCTTAAAACGACCTCATCAGTTAGGTGGTTTAAAGTTCCCAGAGCGGGTTTCATCCATAGGCCCCAGGCGGAGTGTGGAGGGTCGCCGGGGTGGAGGGGAAGGTCGGCGAAGGATGGGAGGGGTTGAGCTAGTGGAGACATCGTGACAGAGTCTCAGAACATGAAAATGAAGATAACACAGCCAAGCGTACGAGGAAAAGGTACTTGACTATAGAGGTTGGGGCAGTTGGAGACCCCCACATAGGCGTTCCCCGGATCGGATTTCGGGTGCGGGGACTATCTCGACGCGAAGTATTTCCGGTACTCGGGATTAGGGCATGTAGAAGTTGGAGGATAACGCAGTGCATTCCTTCTGCCTTTGTGGTACCGAGTGCTAGAATCCTAGGTCCTTCTGGTCTGACATGAAAATTCCAAGAAGTTGAAGCGGTATTAGTACTAAGGTATAACGAGGGCACGCAGGGATATTGATGTGCAACAGTGCTTTGCCTTGTGCGCATGTAATTCATCTTCTCAAGACTCCTACGCGGCCGTCCGAGAGGCACGCTCAGACTGCAGGATAACATTCACCCGATCCTTCCTCGGCCCCTCCCAACCAGCCAACCGCTCCTCCACTTCGCCAGCGTCAGCACCCAAGAGCGCGGTAGCTAGAGCAGCTGCATCGCTGAGAGTTTGCGCAGTTCCGGGGAGCTCATCTGTGTTCTGTCAGCCCGCAGGTCATGCACTCCGACGAGGATAAAATGGCTCACGTGGGAGAAAGGGGTGCGCTGCGTCCCCGACTAAGACTAGACGCTTTGATGTCCATTTGTCCACAACGGGGAGATCTTTCTGAGTCCAGAAATCAATGCAATCCGGATCCACTGTAGATATGAGCTGCGTGAGTCCCGGGTGGCCGGATTCAAAATCTTGAAGGATACGATCTCTCAGCCAACTTCTTGTAATAGCGGATTGGTCTGGCACAGGAACATTGCATTCGAGGATGAAATGCTCAGGCTCCACAGAGTAAACGCTAAGCTCTAGGTCCGACCCATGCCGCTTTTCGTAGCCTTCAGGGCGCGCTCCAAACAGCTGAACCAGATTACTGGCCTGGAGGAGAGAGGTCGGGACGCTGAATTGTACTATCACCTTGCTTGGTCCGCTGGGAGCGGTGGTACCTTTTGCTATAGCTTGACGGGTGATAGACTGCAAAGATCAGTTGTGGTCAGATCATTGAGCTAGAGATTGAGCCTACCTGGTACCCATCTGCGCCGACAATGACGTCTCCCTGCACAGTTCTTCCGTCACTTAGAGTGACGCTTGCAGCTTCAGCATCAACCGAATCGACCCTCACTCCAAGTTCTATCTGAACTTGGGAACATATCCCCACTGTGTTGGTAGCAGCGCTCAACAGGGACTGGTGCAGTTTGCTGCGATCATAAAACATCCAGCCAGGCTGTAATAGTCAGTCGGGGATTACAAAATGCAGCATATAAATAGACTCAATCAGCAAACTCACAGCCTGGCTCTTTTCTTCCTTATCCGCCACTACCCCGCCGGGTGTGAACTCATGGATCTCGTTGATGAGAACCCCTTGAGCAACCGCCGCGTCATACCCTCAGCCCCGCAAAATGTCGTTGATTTTAGGCCCAATGTGCACAATGGGGCCAGCGGTATCTTCGCGCTTTAGTTGGGAGGCTTCCAATACCTAAATACTGTCAGAAGCTTCAGGCATGTATTTATTCTCACGTACTCGAATTTGATGCCCGGTTCTGCGTAGGGCGAGCGCCGCGGCGAGACCAGCTATGCCGCCGCCGACGATGAGGACGTGTAGACCCATGGTGCGTGCAAAATACCTTTCGATTAGATATAGTCTGATAGTTCAGGGGCCTTTCGCGTTCTGAAATGCATTTATATCCGGCGGAGCATGTCAGGGCGGGGCTGGACAGGCAAGCTTGAAGGCCGGTGTCAGTTAGAGTTCCGGGGAAGTCTCCAGGGATCGTAATACATCAACCATACTAGGATAAAGCCATCAGAGGTCCTGGTAAGCCGTCCAGCCCTTGTTTTAGGAATAAAGAGACTCTTATTATCACTATTTGCAGATATCTCTTCGTGTCTCTCTCCCCCCGCGATGACCAGCTCGATGGGTTTTGGTTTTCTCGAAGACAGCTCTTCTCCACCGTCAACTCCGGCTTCACGCACCGTCTGTATCTCAACGCAGTAGACGGGATAACCCCTGCGACAAAATCCCGATACTTGAATGTCTACCGCTTCACGGACTCGGCAGCCTTAAGTATTCCACAGATTGAATCACATCTGGAGCGCGTCCCAATGGCAACCCACTGGTACCTCTACACATTCGTCACCGAAACCCCCGAGCTAGCACTGTCCGCACCTACTATTGTTACAGTCGGAATGACGATACCTTCGGATATGGAGTCCCGCAATGAACTATTTAGCTGGTACGCCCAGGAACATATACCGGCACTGGCGACTGTGCCAGGGTGGCGGGCTGCGACTCGGATGCAGCTGATGCATGCGGCTGGGAGAGATAAGCAAATTGGAGAACATGGCGCGCCGTATTTGGCGCTACATGAATGGGCTGAGCCGAATAAGCTCGGTGGGGAGGAGTGGAAAAGGGCTGCGTTTACGCCGTGGACGGAGAGGATTAGGGCTTTGCAGACTGCGCCGATGTGTAGAAGGGTGTGGAGGTCCTCTGCCTGATCTTGCATGTGTATTCACCTTAATCGTGATCTTAGACTACGCGAACCGATTTATATGCGGATAGAAAGTCTTCCAATCCTTTCCTACCAGGTCCCTTAGTGATCAGGAAGCTCTGGTACAGGAATAATGCCCTGCTTGAACCGCACCCCTAACCTCTCCGCAATTACTACCACAATATCCCGGATCAGGGTGACTTCCTCCCTTGTAGCCCCATTCCAGAGCATTCCCTTCATGTGGTTCTTAGCTTGACCGGTACAGTCGCTCGCAATGAGACTGGAGATAATCGCCTGACTGGACTCGAGCTTGTCGAGGATTTTGTCGAACGAGAAGACCCGGGGGTATAGTAGCTCTAAATTACATATTAGTGTACCCTACACTCCGCATCATTGGTAGCAAAACCTACTCGAAACTAGATGGAAATAGTCAGGCGAGCACTTTCGCACGTAGTCGTCCTCAGTATTGAGGTCGGGCACATCGCGGTACAGGCTCTTGAGGAATGCGTCGCCGCGCGCGTAGGCTTCTTCCGGGGAGACGTCGTTCGCTCTGGGTCGTAGCTGATCAGCACTAGAACATGACAACTTATATGCAGATGTGGAAAGAGTACCGATAACACGTATCATCGACTAGATTTTGTGGCGTAACAAGATACAGCTCTCTCATGGCATTCCCGGTTTTGGCGGCCCCGTGCAGTCCAGCGGCCTTGACCAGCGCTTCCTTGATCTTTCGCGTTTCCTCGGCTTGGGCGTCGGGCTGAATACACTTCTTGAGAAGATGAGTGTAGAGAGGGCCAATCTCCTCCGGGTAGTTCATGGCCGCTAGGGCAACGGCGGCTGTGACATACCATTTGAATCGAGTGTATGGTTTTGCGTGGGAGGCGAGCTGCTCGTAGAAAGAGTTGTCGAGTATAGCCATTTTTGTTTTTCACTATACAGTTTGACAAAGTGTGAATAAATGGAATTGAATGTGATGCAGAAACATGATGGTAGTCCCCGCTGTCGATGTCCCTTCAAAGTCCCCCTCATGACCCACCCAGTTGGAGAACGGGACGCCACTCCAGGGAAGGCTCCCGGGTAACAGCATAGTCGCCAGGGTCAAACCCGGGGACGCCAATCTGCGGGGCAGATAAGAGCCAAAGAGAGAAGATATTAACGACTGAATTTCACTGGCCCAACAGAAGTCAGTCGATAAACCTCATCAAGATGGCTGTAATTGTCAACCCGTTTATCAAATTCTCATCGTGTGCTGACCGCGAGATGGTCAGCGGCCCTAACTTAATTTCAAGAACCCCCTAGCTGACATTCGTAGTTCCTTTCTCTTGTCCGTGCGGTGGCAAAAGAGACCCAATCGAACGAGCCGCAATGTCTAGCGTATTGCTGGACAACACCTGTTCAAGAAGACGCAAGCTCACCGGTCCTAGCCCAGGGACTCGAAGTGTATGTACTCATCTGATGTGGACGAATCATGCATCAGTTGATTGGAGTAGATATGCCACGGAAGAAGCGCTGTCTGTGACGCACCGCAGCGGCACAGCGTATAAGCGCATGCGCGAGGTGGTCGCCGCGACGGAAATCTTGCCCTATCCCAAGGGGGGTGTTCCGACGTATGTTCCTGCCGGGGCTGGTTTCCTTGGGAACGGCGAGACAGAGGCCGGGGAAACAGTCTTACCCGGGGATTACTTTGTAATTGTTCAGTATACTGGGAGGGATAACGAGGTATTGGGTCGAGTTTTGGGCACACAGAAGCTCTTTGCCCGGGAGATAGAAGAGGTGGACGGGGTCCTGGCGGTTTCGTGTTTTATACCAGACACTGGGCCACGGCCGGAGGTTCCGGTTACGATACTCCTGAGGTTCGCAAGCGAAATTGCTTATCGCGAGACTGAGGAGATGGTGAAGCGCTTCGAGTATGTTGATATTTTTATCTTGCTTGGTCCCATACTAAAATACCTAGGGCCAATGTGCTAGAAGCCGGGGAAGTGCGCAAAACGCGTGCCTGGGAAGGACAGGGCTTCGGGTTCTTTAGACAGTAGTAACTAAGACCAACAAAGAAGATGCCACTGGTAGCTTTCTCACCCCACGGGGACCTCAGCTCTAATCAACCCCACACAAACTCCGGGGATAATCCGGGGTATTTAGCCAGGAGCGCTCTGCCCCGGACTCTAGAACGTGGCCTGATTCTCCTGCTATCTCTGCTTGTATCACACCATGTCCCCCAACAAGCCCCCGATCAACTGGCACACCTTTGGCCTGTGTGCCATTATCTCTTTGGGCCAGTTAGTCGGTGCATACAATTCTGTCATCATTGGCACCACTCTTCAGAAGCCCGACTTTATGCAGCGGATGGGATTATGGGATAGTGATGGCAACCCTACCGCTGACTCCAGCTCCCGAGAAGGCGCTATTGTTGGTCTATTCCAGGTATATGCTCACCAACTTGATATACTCGATCGATGTAACCCCTATATAGGCTGGAGCAGTCTTCGGCAACCTCATCGGTGCCTCTGTCTGTGATCGTTGGGGTCGCAAGGCCGGCCTACTCTTTGGCTCGCTCGTCTCGTTGCCTGCACTAGCCGGCATGACAGGGGCATCCGGACTCCCCGAGTTCCTGGTCTTCAGATTCATCGCCGGGTTAGGGACCTGGGCGTGTGGCACATCCGGTCGGTTCGACGCCCTTCTCCTCTGCCTTGACCTGACCCTATCCCAGCATCCGCATACATTCCCGAGCTCGCACCCCCCGCATACCGCGGTCTCCTAGCGGGTCTGAACGGCGTCATGATTGGCATCGGCGTCTGCACAGCTTCTTATGTTGGAATGGGATTCTATTTCTCGAGCGACCCGGTAGCACAGTGGCGCGCACCCATGGGAATTCCACTCTTTTGCCCGCTCGTCATTCTTTGCGTCCTCCCGCTTTTACCAGAGTCACCGCGATACCTCCTTCTCAAGGATAAGCCACGACAGGCGCGAGAGATCTTCGATAAGCTAAACGTGACGCCTTCGGCCGGGACATCGACGTTTGACGACGAATTCATGCAGATGAAACTGCAGGCCGAGCATGACCGGACCATGAGCCATTCCTGGAAGACATTTCTGACCAACCCGGTGCATCGCAAACGTATCTACATGGCTTGCATGCTTGGCTTTCTAGGTCAGAGTACCGGCGTCTTTGTCATAAATAACTATGGACAGACCTTTTACCAGGCACTAGGGTTTGGGCCGACGCAGAGACAGCTTCTCCAAGGCAATCGCGATCTCAGTATATCATACCCTGTAGCAATTCAGCGTTTGAGAGTCGCTGACTGTTGACTAGTTGCACTCCTCGGGAATATGCTTGGAACGTGGACAATTGACCGCGTTGGCCGAAGGAAGACACTCCTAATTGCCATGGCCGGGTGCTTTGTCTGCATCACGCTCGAAGCCATTATGGTCGCGCTATACGCCGACTCAGATAACACAGCTGGGAAGAACACCGGCGTCGCGATTCTCTACATATTCCTCCTCTTCTACGCCTCCGGTGTCGATGTCGGCACGTATGTCTATATCGGCGAGATGTTCCCGAACCACCTGCGCACCAAGGGCGTGGCGATTGCGTTGTCCTCCTTGACGGCCACCGCGACGATCTACCTGAGCGTCACCAGTACCGCGTTTGCGGCAATTGGGTGGAAGTTCTTTTTGGTATGCATCTATCCTTTCGGCATCCAAAATTGCAACTCGACGACTAATAGTGTTCTAGGTGTTTGCGGTCATTACGTTCTGCGGGTTTATCTGGATAGCGCTGTTTATCCCCGAGACGCGAGGACTGCCGTTGGAGGAGATTGAGGCCCTTTTTGGAAATGAGCAGGATGCCGTTATTGTTACTTCGGTAAGACGAGATGCCGATGGAGACGCGGAGCAGCAGAAGCCCGTCGCGCAACATGTAGAGGGTTGACAGGCGGGATCGATGACATCGACGACGGCCTATAAATGCTAGGCCATGATGGCACTTGAACACGAAACTTTTGTCTGTGCAGTAGACTCGGGATGGTTAGGGTAGGATATCTTACTAAATGTCAGCTCAGGATTGGGGGAATCCATCGGCAATGACTGTACTCCTGGTACACAATCTCCATGCTGGATCTGCGGACCATAACCCCGGGATCACTTGATGCCTGGGCAATCCCATTTTCTCCTCGTAAACTCCGAACACATTACTGTAATGGCTTAATCTAAATCAAGGGAAATAAATTGGGCCATGGAAGAAAAGTTCCTCGGACACGCTGCGGGTTACTACAATTAAGAGCAGGCATTTCCGCGGAATGGCGACATTCTGTCCACATCGATGCTGCAGCTAGCGTATCGTCATCCAAGTAGATCCCCTTCCATTTTTTATTGATCTTTTGTGTTCTAACACACCGAGTCTCGAAGCATTTGGATACGTGAAACCTATACTTAAAATGACCGCCTGGACACATCTCGTTCGCTTCATCGCGGTGGAAGACAACGAAGTACACCTCGGCCAGCTTATCGAAACCACCCGAGACATTGGGAACGACTCTGTCAACGGCGTGCAAATCTCTGTATTTCTTATCAACGGATCTATCTTCAATGGAACAGTTACGGAGAGGATTTTGCACGTTAAGCAGCTCCTCTCACCTGTGTCGAAAGAGGAATGCAACTATATTCGGTGCTTGGGGTTAAATTATAGTGACCATGCCAAGGTGAGTACTCCGGCACACATCGCCCATCCCTTATTCCATATACATACTTAGCAGACCCATATTGATCAATCAGGAAGCAAATTTGTCTCTCCCCGTAGCTCCAATCCTATTCACCAAACCCAGATCTGCCTTATCGGATCCGTATCCGGCGCCTATCACCATTCCAAAATGCGCACAGGACGGAACAAGCGACTACGAGGCCGAGTTGTGCGTCGTCATTGGCAAGGCCGGTCGTGATATACCGAAAGAGAACGCGCTGGATTATGTCCTCGGCTACACAGCCTCCAACGACATCTCGTGTCGCTCGCTGCAGAGGGCCACGGCGCAGTGGTCGTTTTCCAAGGGGTTGGATGGGAGCTGCCCTCTTGGTACGTCTAAAGAAACACTATCAACGTACGCGAATAGCTCATTGACTAAACCTTGAACGCTGAGCAGGGCCCGTTCTTGTTTCCACCTCCGCTATACCTGATCCACACGCTCTGGGCCTAAAGGCAATATACAACGGAGCAGTGGTGCAGGATGGACATACGCGAGACATGATCTTCAACATTAGACACCAGATCGCTTACCTCTCGGAGGGAACGACTCTGGAAGCTGGTACGGTGATTCTAACAGGCACCCCGGCGGGGATTGGGGCGTTAAGAAAGCCCAAGATTGTTTTGGGGGATGGGGATATAATTGAAATCTGGGTTGAGGGGGTGGGGACCCTGGTCAATCGGGTGGTTTATGATTCAAGGCCTATGTAAGTACTATGAGGAGGAAGGACATAGCAGAAGAGGTATGAATAAGGAGCTTAGTAGAATACATGATATCTTATGATAGGAGTTGGATTTGCACGCCCTTAGAGTTATGCTTTAGATGCAGGCCACATCAAACCAGCTAGGGTATTCACATCAACGCCCTCCCAAACTGACTCGGAAAATCCACCGGAACACCAAGTTTCTTCGCAGCCGCAAAGACCCAGTTTGGCTCACGCAGGAACTGGCGCGCCATCAGCACAACATCGGCCTTCGGGCTAAGATCCATGCCAGACCCGTCCCCGGCACCCC
>RHLP01000425.1:0-11021 GCA_003719405.1 Aspergillus incahuasiensis
CAACACGCGACTACCCCTTCCCAAGCCCAACCCCTCCACGCACCCCAAGCCCGGGCAAACAATCCAGCGCACTCCTCCCGCAGACAACCGACCCCGCCAAGCTGCTCGCGTACTTCACGGATGAGGTGCACGCACTCTGGGACCTCGAGAGCATCCGACAAGACGTGCTGCGCTCGCAGCGTCGTCGGCGCCTCGTCTACTCGGCGCTCATCCAGGGCACCCCGCAGTTCTGGGACTGGGAGCACCGCGTTGACCCGAGCACGCAGTACGTTCGCAACCTAGGCAAGGGCATCCTGGACGATGTGGAGCTCATCTCGCGCTGGCCGAGGGTCCTGCAGCAGGCGGCTCATGCGCAGGGTGTTAGGATCTAAGTCAACGTCCTTCTTTTTCACTTCTGCTGTTTCGGGAAAATATCTTCTTTCTACATTGGCGTTGCATTTAAGCGAGGCGCTATACCCTGCATTTTTTTTTTCGTTTATTTTTTTTTATCTTGCCGTGGTCATTGTCATTGTCGTATCTGCAACCATCGTTGTTTAGATCAGTCACGCGAGCATAGCATTTCGCCCACTCTGGGTCCCTTTGTTCGCGCTTAGCGTCGGTGTCAGCGTTGCTTGTCTTCTCCATGCATGCGTGCCATGCTTTTTCTTTTGTCTTTTGCGCTGAAAATAATCTCTCTCTTCTTGCACGTGCGCGCAATTTGGTTCTTGTCCTTGTTTGCTTTTCTTGCACGGTCTGTCCATAGAACTGAAAATGGGATTTTCTTGCCTGCAATAGTCTTCACAAGAATTCATTCATCGTCTTTGGTTTTTAAGAACTAGTTAGTTAGTCTATGGATCTTAGCTGGAAATATCAAATATTACTATTATTTACAATCGTCATTTATCATCCGATTGAGATGCAAGTTGTCAGATAGGTAGGGCAGGGTCGCCATTATCAGCCCAATGCCCAACGCAAATCTTTGTCTCATTCTTCGTCCCAAGTACCCTACTCCTAATCGCACCGTATCATCATCGATCATCATTTGTATTCGATCCTGGCCTGACCGGACCCCAACTTCTTGCCCTGAAAGTACATAGAGAACCGCGTCGCCGCCCCGGATGGCACCATCTCCACCGTAAATACGAACTTTTTGAAGCTCTGCCTTCTTGGGCCCTGGAAATCCTCAAGGTCATCGTAGTCGCAGTACCCGTCGATTTTGAAGCTAATCGCGCAAAGCTCCTTGACAGCGTTGGTCCGGCGCGTGGGCGGTGCCGTGTCCTCCTCATATGTGTAGATCTCCATCGGACGCGGATCGGCCATCTCGGAATGGAACTCGTCGCAAGAGCTGTAGATCCAGTAGTATTCTCGGCGGATCGGTTGGGTCTTCGTGACGCTTTCACCCTGGTTGTGGACAGTTAGTAGCCATCCCTTTGGAGTTTAGTGTCTGCAGGTGGGCTACTGTAGATAGACTCTGGGTCCGTAAGTATCCCGCCACGCTTACCTTTTTCAAATACCAATCCATTTGATTGACTGCAATCATGTGGCCTTCTCTCTCATCCCAGATTCGGTCTTCGTACCTGTGGACTCCGCTCTGGAATTTGGCAGCCGTTATGATGCCTAGACTTACCCTGGAGATTGTGGACGCGACGACGGGGGTGCTGGATGGTACAGACGAGCCGGCAAGAGGAGCCTCCATGAGCCCTTTGAGGATTGCCCCGCGACATATCGCAGTGCGTCTGATATATTGGAAGGCGTATGAGCGCCGGTGACCATGAAGGGGCAACAAACAAATAAGGGGACATACGTTCGGTATGAAGTGGACTGACGTATCTCGATCCCGCTATTGCAGTACTTGGCCTCCAAATATTCGTGCAGATAAGGGCTACAGCCTAGACCACCAACAAGAAGAACTCCCTAGTAAAACATAATGAGCAATGGATGTCAGGAAACAGGGACAGGGTCGGGCCTCTACAAACCGTAACGGCGAGGCCTTTACGTTTAGCCTCACCGATTTGGCTGTCGACGAGCTTTGCAAGGCCAGGGAGCGCATTCTTGGTAAACGCCTTCTCAATGTCGGAGCTTTGATTTCCCTCAGTTAGTAGTGGCTTGAATTATCAATCAGAGAACTACCTGGAGAAATGGATGTATCCATCTTTGATATGAGGCCTGCGCTTGGTATCGTTGAGCTCTGAACTGGGGAGCGGACCGTGCAGCAAGGACACTGGATATACATCCTGATTGTCCTTCTGGGAATATCGCGGCTTAATGGCATATTCCCATTCCGCCGTCAAGATTGTATTGATATGGACAGGGCTGAAACTGGACCATTTGCGCCCAAGGCGTTGCTTCACTTGGATTGTAAAGTCCTCGTCGATGAAGATTCCACCGCAAACATCGCCTGCATGTCAATTGAAGCACAGTCAGCCGATCTATATGTCATCGCCCACATTGAGGGATAAAGGGCGTCTTACCAGCACCCTCGACTGCTTCATGGAGCTTGAGGGGCTCAGTGTCTTCGACCTTGTAGGTAATAACGTCCTATACGGCCGGGGAGGCGGCTGTTTTTAGCCTAAGACTATGCCCAGAAATCTTCACTTACCACAGTCCCACCTCCGGCGTCACAAATGACATAAACATCACCAGGGCAAATACTGTCCACGCGTTCGATCAGCGACGCGAGAGCCGCCGCCTCGGGCTCGGGTGCGAGGGTCAAGGTCGTAGGGCCAGCTCGTCGGTCGTCTAGTATTCCTGCCTTTGCAGCCGCTTCCTCCATTGCCTTGCGAGCATAGTCCTTCCAGATGGCAGGAACGGTCAGCACGACATGGAACTGGAGCGCGTCCACCAAGTACTTGCGGCGGCCCTTGAGAACCATCTTGAGCGTATGCTGCCACAGAGCACGCAGGTAATCTGCAACGCACTCTACGGCGTCTTGCCACTTTCACGGAGTATGCGCCGCGCTCGCATAATATGATCGGAGCACCGCAGTGAATCCCACATGTCATCCTCTCGCAGCAGAAGCAGCTTGAACCATTCGATGGCGTCCGCGTCGCCAGGAACCTGAAATCCCCAAAGGGGCGTGTCGTTTCCATCCCCGTAATATAACTTTGTGGGCGCCTTGGCTTCGTCGAGCGTTGACCCTGGCCATTGAGTGACGATGTTGATATCCTCGTTTTCGAAATCGGCCAGCGTGATCCACGACGCGCCTGAAAACCTAACGTATGCGGTCTTGTCAGCATTCGAGTTCAAGTAGATTGCTGCAACTGCCGAGAACTGTCCTATACTTACGTTGTTCCAAAGTCCAGTCCAATAATGAGGCAGTTGTGCAGCGCGACGTTTTTGTCCTTTCTAAACCGGTTGACGAGTCCCTTCAGCTTTCCGTCCTTGCGCACCTCGGACGACTTGGTCAAGTAGCGACTTCCGTTTGCGCTCGGCATGTTGACTATGACAACCTGGAGAGACGAGTACGAGTCAGCTCGAGAGAAGGAGCAAGAGGACGGTGGTTGAATGTGACCTTGACCCTGACCCTTCGTATGGAGTTGCGCGGGGCCAGCCTCGCAGCAACCTAGACAACCCATCCCGGCCAGCCTTGCGCTGACATTGGAACCTCTGGCGCCAACCTCGTGCCGCTGGACAGCTGGCGTACTATATTGCCCCTATGGGTGGTCTCCTGCACCGCATGCCCAAGCGAGCTGCCTGGTTGTTTGCAAATTACTAGTGCGGGCTTACGCGAACGACGCCATCCACACAAGCGCTTTCCACAAGCGTGCAAGCAAGTTACCAGTACGCTGCAGCGAAATGGAGTGGCGATTTAAGAGGAAATGGAATGCTCAGTCTTTTTTCGCATTCTCTGGATGAGTGAGGATAGGCTCTTCGCGGTTTTATTCATCCATAGCTTCCCTCTTTTGTGTCTCGGGCTCACAACACTTTAGCTTATATCACACTTCGATTCAGAGCGATGGATCATACCAATACGGCGATAGCTATGTCCCAGTCCGACACAGTCGCTGTACCAGCCCATGACGATACAACTCAGCAGACAAAACGAGATACCCAGGCCTATGGAGAGCAACAGCAGCAGCAGCAGCATCACGTTGGCGCCTCTACCTCCGAGGATACTGCCGACTACTGGTACGAACGATGGTTTCAGAGCGACAAAGACCTCGCTTGTGAAAGGATTAAAATAAGCCACCTGGAAGACGCAATCAAAAAGGCGACGGACGAAACAGGCCGCTGGAACCAGCTGTACAGGCAGAGCAAGACTCAAGAAAAAGAGGTACAAAGAGTGCTTGAACAAGAAAGGGCTGCACTTCAGCAGAGTCACGCCGATGCGGAGTATTGGAAGGCCCAACTGTTGGCGGCGGAGGAGGATAGAGATAGCTCAGCACAGCATCGCCAAGTGAGCAACCAGCTGGAGGACAGTGAGATCGCGAGGCAAGTAAGGCGGCTGAGGCTGGACATCCGCGACTTCGTAATACAACATGGGGCAACTGATGCAAGTGGCTTCGCGGCGCTTCCGTCTGAGTCGAGTCCCGTATTGTGCGAGTACCTCGGAGTCGAGAAGAATGTCCTAGATGGCTTATTCCGCTCTTCCCCGATGCGTCTTGCCCTGACAAGGGTCTACATCTGGGCTTTTCTCGGCCGGGAAGTCTTTCATCAGTTTTTCTGGGCATCACCTGAGATCGGCTCTTCCATGAGGTCCCTGTGTGGGTTCTTAGGTATCTAGCTCTCTGATCTTTTACTTGGTACTACACCGCTAACAACTTCTACAGATTCACCGAACAAAAAGCATCGATCAGACATAGACATCGACCTAGAAGAGAAGCGCAAACTAAATACATGGAGAGCTGAAACAAGCGACTACATCCTCGACACTATGGATAAAGAGCAAGCCGACGACACTCGCCGGGTATCCGTATCGAAGAAGGCCTTGGCCCTATATACGTTGCTACAGGACCTATTACCTCGCAAAAGCGAGGGCCTTGAGCTTACTAGTCGTCTAGAGAAGATCATCAGTGACGCCATCCTCTTAGACCAATTGTTCAGCCAGCAAGTGGCGAGCTGGACCTGGCAATCTCTTGACTTGATCCTATCCACATTTGACCCGAGAACGATGGAGATGGTGAGCGCCAGCAAAAGAAGGGCTGAGGAGAACCAGGGCATCCTCCTTCAGCTTACACCAGCCCTCGTTAAGCGAGGCAGATCCTCTGGTGATGACTTTGAGATAGCAGAGGTAAGAGTCAAGGCCGAGGTTGATTGGTATAAGTGTACAATGCCACCCTCGCAGCCAACACAGCCAGAAATGGAACCTCCAGTCCCAGCCCCAGTTCCGGCTGCTGTCCAGCAGAATCAGAAGGCATCTCTCAAGCAGTCCGTCAAGTCCATCAGACAATCGGTTAGAAGTATCGTCAAGTGAGGAGTTCCTGGACGGGCTAAGATCCAGCAGTTATTTAGTCAGGGTGCGCCGCTTATTTAGGAACAACAACTCCCGTATTTGCAGAAACTGTGTACAACCCACACACTTGGAAAAACAATCATTACCTTCGATACTAGACTTGTATCAACGAGGCTGAAGGGGTATTGCAAACTCAGCCTCGCGCAAACTGCAAGCTGTCAAGGCTCTAGCTGAAAGGAGCTGCATGTGCATGTCAGAGCCTTGTCTCTGCCCGTCCGAGTGCTGGAGCCGTCCAATAATCTTGACAAACCTGGCACGACAGAGACGCCGTCAGTGACATGGCACGCTGACATGCTTCATCCCGGATGCAAGTCGCTTCCAATTTGCTGTGAGACCTTGCAGAAAGAATTCCGGGGCCACGCTTAGGAACGAGGTGGTGAGTAAATACCGGAGCAATCAATTCAGTCCTGTTAAATGTGATCTCGGTGTATATGACTCCAAAATCGTGCGGCGCAATAGCTAGACGCTAGTATAGTCTGTCTATGCTAGCATATTCAGTGCGCACCCGATGCCCGGGGGCTGCGCTGCGCTGCACATGTCGAAAGTATCACGGTACTACTACTGTAGGAGAATATCATGACCTCGATCAAGGCAGGATATGGTAGGTGCATACATCATGACTTATACGATAGTATCCCAATGTTGAAAGGACAGAATACTAGGTAGTGTTGGCCTTATGCCTGTTGGCATCATCCTGCCAATCCTAGTCACAGTACTCAACCTTGACCTGCTGAGACCCCTGCTTGCGGCCACCAACATAGAACGCGAACTCCATTGACGCACCAGAGGGGATCATCTCGAGCTCATAGCTCAGCGCCTTGAGGTTCTTCTTCCCGTCCTTGCTCGTAAAGTCTGGGAGGCCTGACGCGTCAACGGTGGCCTTGCACTTGAGCTCGCACAGGCGCGTGACCGTGTCGTCGACACGGCTCGGCGGGTTGCTGCTTGCGCATTGCCGGAGGGAGCCTTTGATTTCGCCGGTGAAGGTTCGGGGGACGAGGCGCCGCCAGCTGTGTTTTACGGGGTTCGTTGTTGAGACGTCGTCGCCCTGTTGGAAATAGACGCGTTGGAATTAGAAAACAAGGGAACGGCACCAGATGGGAAATTGTACCTTGCGGATATACCACGCCATCTGATTGTTGATCACAAAATCGCCTTCGTCCGCGTTCCACTCGTAGTCCGGGTCTGAGCGGCTGTGCTTTTTCGGGTCGAAATCCATATAAAATGCAGTACCCAGGCTGTAGCGGGATATAGTGGATGTTACGCGGATAGGGGCTTGAATGTCAAGGCGCGGCAATCTCATTCTACTCCAGCCTTCGTCGTTGTCGTCGTCGTCTGCCCCCATGAGCTGGTCTTCCAAAAAACCCTTGTATACTGCGCCACGGGAAATAGCGGTGCGCGGCTTCATGCCCGCGGACTGGATCACGACGATACCGGCCTTTGCGTGCCTGTCTTTCAAGTGCCGATAGAGATAGGGGCTTGATCCTAGGCCGCCGACAAGGATAATTCCCTAGCGGCGAAGAGAATGAGGTTCCGGTAGATACTCCAATTTCGGGGTTTAACGAGTATATTTACCTTGAGAGTGAGATTTTTTTGTTTGACCCTAGCAATCTGCTCGTCCACGAGTGCATCGATGCGGGAAAAGGACTCCGTGAAGGCCTTTTGGATGTCCGATCTGGTTTGACTGTTAGTTTTTAAAAAGTGAACGCGTATCGCCGCATCTTACTCTCGGAAATGGATTCGCCCTTTCTTAATATGGGGAAGCTGCTCCATATCGTCGACACCCGTCTTCACGAAAGCCTCTGCAGGAATTGGCACGGGGTATTCTTCGTTTGGGTCCTGTTTAGGATAGAATCGGTGCTTGAATCCACGCTCCCATTTGTCCGTCAGGATTTCCTTCACTCCGTTGGCGCTGAGGAGTGTCCAGCGTCGGCCAAGGCGCACCCTGCAGAGCGCTTGGAAAGCGTCGTCTATCAAGACACCGCCGCATAGGCCCCCTTGTTTTCTGTCTTAGCGATTTAGATCCGAAGCCTGTGATTTGAGAGTCATTCACCTGTGCCTTCAACAGCCTCCTTCATCGTGATCGGATTGACCGTGGCTATTTCGTAGCTTATCAAATCCTGCATTTGCGAATACAATGTCAGTGCAAGTCTAGGATATGTATCTCAGAGTTCTGCGATGCAAGCCGTCATAACTCACCACTGTCCCACCACCAGCGTCACAAATCAGCCACACATCACCAGGCTGGGCTAGCCTTTTGTTGTCGGGCTCAGCAAGAGTAGCCATGCCAGCTGCCTCGGGCTCAAGGACGAAACTCAGGCGAGTTTTACCAATGGGCCTCGGGGCCAATAGCCCAGCCAAATTTGCCGCCTCTTCCATGCTCTGCCGCGCGTAGCCCTTCCATATAGCGGGCACCGTAATGACAATATGGAACCGCAAGCTGTCAAGAAACCCCGGGCCGCGAGATTTCTCGATAACTTCCAGCGTATGAGCCCATAGAAGGCGCAAGTAGTCCGCGACCACATCGACCGGCCGCCGTCCCTCGCTGCGAACTTTCTCCTTAGCGCGCAGATAGAACTCGGAGGACCGAACTTCTTCCTGTACGTCTTCGTCCTTTAGTAGAAGAAGCTTGAACCAACGGATAGGGTCCCCGTCTTGGGGGACCGTATATCCCCATGACAGCTCGTCGAACTCGTAAAACACCTCCGTAGGAGCCTTGCCCTCTTCATTTCCGCAGCCCGACCACTCTGTAATCGAGCTGATATGGCCTTCAGTGAACTCGCTAAGCGTGGCGTATGCGACTCCGGAGAACCTTGAAGCGAGAGAACAAGGCCATTGTTAACGTCGATAGTAATGGCAGAGGCAAAAGCACTTACGTGGTTCCAAAATCTATTCCGAAGACAAGCACGTCATCTCTTTCCTCTAGATCCAGTCCTTCGATCGAAGGGATGCTGTCCGAGTCGCTATCATTGTCTGGTCCAAAGTCCGTGTTTTGCTTGAACTGAAGGTTGAAGGGGCCCATGGTGTGCTATCGCAGGGATCAATGTTATGAAAAAGGCAGGGGAATTAGTCAATGTGCCTTCGCGTATCGAACCCATCATCGTTGGGAGGCGCTTTCCCTATCTTATATGTCCTTCTAGAAGCACCTGTACCGTTCGAGCCGGTTTTTGCGTGCTATGTAGGAGTCCTGTACTGCAGTTATCGGCGAATCGAGGAAGAATATGCAAGAAAACTAAGCCAAAGGCTGGCCATTTCGAGTAAAAAAAAAAAATTGCAAAATTACCAGCCTTGCAGCTGCTCCTCGTCAAATTATACCGAATCTCCTCGTTCCACGTCGCATGAGGGAAGCCATCCTTGTCGGCTCGCTTGCGTTCTGTGTGCGGGCTACAGGCTGTTGAGCTGTAATAAGCAAGGCTCAATAAGTCCGGTCGAGCGCAGAGTATGCTGTATTTTCAGCCTTGCCTCCGACTTCCCCTCAGAGGACTGCATGTGATCGTGGCTTTTGGCAAGGCTGCGTCCAGAAGGCGGCTCGCTCTCGAGAAGGCTGCGTGGTTTTCAGGGAAGGAAGGATTCCGGTGGTACCTACCTACGATTAGCATTCAAGCCCAGCTGAGTTCTTCGTTCTAGGTGCCTTTACCCATTAACCATCTCCGTTGAGTCTCCCGCACCAAGCTGCCGATATCAGAAATCGCGATGCCTGATCCGGTCCAGCACAGGAATGAAGAGACCAGGTCGTCGGGAGCAGCAGAGCAAGCGAACGAGGCAGCGGAACACAACCACCAAGCGCAGACGGAAGGCACGGCCCAGGACCAGGACTTGCAGCAACAAAATGCGTCTCTGGTGCAGCAACTGAGCCGGCGGACGCAACAACGAGACTACCTCAAGGCCAGCTACCAAGCGCTCGCCACGAAGCTCAATAAGCTCAACTCGCAGTCCCAAGATCGAGGTTTCCCCCAACTAGACGATAGCTACCTCGTCGGCCTCGTCGAGAGCCTCCGGACGCAGATCTGGAAGTTCGCGACTTCCCACTTTGGCGACCTCAGGCATCGAGACGAAATTGTCTTTTCCAAGTGGCTGGCCCGGTACATGGATACCACGGTGCGGCGGGACCTCCGACCAGAGTCGTACCTGGCCTCACCCGAGCACCGTCCCCTCATGATCGAAGCATTCCTGTGGAGTCTGCTTGTGTCTCGAGTCTTCGGTCATTTTTGGTGGGCTGGCGACCTGGGGACGGAGGTTCGGGAGGTCCATGCGGCTATAAAAGAGAGTGAGCATTGCCATTCCATGCCGAATACATTTACCTAGCGGCGTATCTAACGGGCTATCGACAAATCAGACTTCTCATCCACGGTGGAAGACACCAAGGTGTTCCAGAGATGGTCGGCCACGACGACGGGGCTGCTGCAAGAGTCGGCGAAGCGGGCAGGGCCAGACTGGCGAGCGAGCCGGACGCAGCAGGACAAGAGCGACCTTGTCTACGAGATCAAGGACGCGCTGCATCCGTACCGCACGCGTACGCAACCAACCCGACGAGGCGCTCTTACGGCCGCGGTTGCTGAGATCCTGGAGCAGGCAATCGACCTCGACGAGCGGATCAGCGAGCAGCTCGCCCAGTTCCAGTGGATATTTCCTACGCCCGGCACGGCGAATTTCGATCCGCAGAAGATGCAGGTTGATAGTACAGAAGAGAGCCCGAGCCATGAGAATGCGACGATCATTGTATGTCCCGGCATCGTGAAGCGCGGGCGATCTACTGGGGAGGAGATCGATAAAGAAACGCTGCTCCTGCGTGGAAAAGTCTCATGTGCGGTCTCGGTGGGTGAGCGAGGCAGTACTAGGTGGCAAGACGGCTTTGTGTCTTTGACGTACCGGGCTTGGCATTCTATAGAGAACAGAATCAGCTGAAGGGCCTGAGACCGGTGTTGGAGAATAGGACCAATGGGTTATATCTTCTTGATAAGGGCACTCCGTCCTATGATCCCTTCGGGAAGCTGGACTGCGTCGACGTAGCTACAGCGAGAAACTCGGATGGGGTTTCCGGTTCAAAGGTTCGGAAAGGCAACAAGATATGGGCATGGGAAATCAGATCAAGTCATTACTCGTTACATCGCCTGGTTAACTTGGATAACATGCCAACCAATCTGTACATTCAGCTGAACCGCATTCAGCGCGATGGAACCGTGCCTCTTAAGAATAAAACACCCATATATACCATTAGACGCAAAGTAACACCACAGTCAGTACCGGCGCCAGATAGGACCAACCAATACAGCAGGCTAAAACCCAGTCACTCCATTGGATAGGCAGGCGCCTTGACCAGGACATTCATCGGCCCACGCCCGCGCACTTCAGCCGTGACGAATGCCGCAAGACGGATGCGTCCTGATCCGGATCCAGGCCCGGGTGCCGCTCCCGGTGCCACAGCTGGCGTCGCGGGCGTCACCGAGCCACGACGGACGTCGTTGCCCGCAGACGCGGGTGTAGGCCCAGGGCCAGAGGCAGCCGGTGGTTGAGCCTGCCCCGGCTTCCGGCCCATAATGTTGCTGAAGACCGAGCGCATGCGCTGTTCGCGGCCTGGCACGGGGTCGTGGGA